>JAODAL010032551.1:0-46798 GCA_025379985.1 Phyllomedusa bahiana | reverse complement strand
GTAGCTTGTGCCCGGGGCTATCACCCCATAAAAGAGGGGATATCTAAAATAGGTAGGACATGTTAATGGACCATATTGAAAAGGGGGACTTGTTTTTTAAAGATTTTTAACAAAAAAAGGGCAGCGTCCCTGTAGTAAAAAAAAACCCCCTTTTAACTTCCCCCCCCCGTGTCCCCCTCCCCGTCCCCTCGTGTGTCCCCCAGTCGTAAGGTCTATGAAGTGCTGTGTTCCTCGGGGCCCCGGCTCAGCCATCTGAAAAAGGACGGGGACTTTTGGGGGCTGACGCGGTCAGGAGGGTCCCCAAGCCTATCCTACACATCATCATGGGGTCACCCCGGGTGCTATACTTTTGTTTTTTTGCCCCCCTGCTTTTTCCCCGTCATAACGTATAGTTCCTGAGCTTCTATGGGAAATTGCTTTTGCGGGGAAAAATTTTTTTTTTTTTTTTTGGGGGGGGGGGGGGGGTGAGTGTTTCATAAAAATGACTGCACAATTTTAAAAAATAATTTTTTGCAGCGTGAACATAAAATTTTTTGCATTTTTTTTACATTTCCCATTTCAAAAGTACTGTTGATTAATTATACAGGTTATACGGTGGGTTTGGAGCCCTAATATGCGTGGGGTTTGGGTTTTTTCTGAAATATATCAAATTATTTTTTTTTACACTTGTTTTGTATTTTTTTTTAATCCCATTAAAAAATAATTTGTTTACATTTTTTTTTTTTTTTACAATTTTATAATTTTTTTAGCACCTCCTGTTGCTGATACCTTTCATCTGTATAAAAACCCCTTTACCCCTGATGCTAATACCTTTACTCCGTATGCGATACCTTATATCCTGTTGCTATTCCTTTATCCTGTATGCGATACCTTACCTCCGTATGCTAATCCTTACCTCCTGTATTAAACCTTATCTCCTGTATGGATCCCTTATACTTCCTTTTTCAAATACCTTTACTCCTGTTGCGTCCCTTACCCCCTGTATGTTCTTAAAATCCTGTTGTATTTCCCTTTACACTCTGTAGCTAATCCCTTTTCTCCTGTATGCTTATTTTATCCTGTAGCTGAACCTTTACCCTGTATGTATCCTTTTACCCCTTATGTGATCCTTAACCCCTGTTGCTAATACCTTCATCTGTATGCTGTTCCTTACACTCTGTATGCTAATACCTTACACTCCTGTTCTAATACCTTATACTCCTTATGCTGATCCCCCATCGGGTTGCAAATACCTTTACCCCTGTTCAAAAACCCTTTTAACCCCTGTTGCAATCCCTTTAAACCCCGATGCTGAACCTTGTACCCCTGTATGCGATCCCTTTTACTCCTGTATGCTAATCCTTTCTCCCTGTAGCTAATCCTTATACCCCTGTATGCAATACCTTATCTCCTGTATGCTAAACCTTGTACCCCTTTCTAACCTTAAACCCTGTATGTAATCCCTTGCCCCTTATGCTAATCCCTTTTTAACCCCGTATGTGAACCTTACATCCTGATGCAAATCCCTTTAAAATTTTGTATGCAAATCCCTTTTTTCCCCTTTTTGCTAATCCTTACACCCCTGTATGCAAATACCTTATACTCCTGTAGCAAATCCTTTGTTCCTGTATGCAAATGCCTTATACTCTGTATGCTGATCCCTTACCCCCCTGTTTACTAATACCTTACACCCCTGTATACAAATCCTTTTTCCCCTGTTGCAAATACCTTATGTTCCTGTATGCTAATCCCTTTATTCCTTATGCAAAATACTTGTACCCCTGTATGCAAAATATTTTACACCCTGTATGTGATCCCTTACACTCCGTATTGATACCTTACATCCTGTAACAAAATACTTATTCCCCTTTTGCAAAACCCTTATACCCCTGTTGCTAATCCCTTATTTCCTGTATGTGATACCTTAAAACCCCGTTGCGATCCTTAATCCTGTAGCAAATACCTTATACTCCGTATATAATACCTTAAAATCCTGTTGCTAATCCTTGTATCCGTTTGCAATCCCTTTATCTCCTGTATGCTAATACCTTGTCCCCGTATGTAATCCTTTATCCCTGTATGCTGATACCTTATTTCCTGTATGCTAAACCTTATACCCCGTTTGAAATACCTTACCCCCCTGTATCTATACCTTACATCCTGTATACTAATACCTTATACTCCGTATGCAATCCTTGTATCCGTTGTAATACCTTATACTCCTGTTGCAAATCCTTACATTCCCTGATGCTAATACCTTACCTCCTGTATGCTAATACCTTAACTCCTTTATGCTAATACCTTACGTTCCTGTATGCTAAACCTTCCCTCCTGTATATTACCTTATACTCCTGTATGCTAATCCTTTACCCGTTGCTAATACCTTATACTCCTGTATGTAAAATTTATACTCCTTATCAATCCCTTACTTTCCTGATGCTTACCTTACACCCCTGATGCTGAACCTTACACCCCGATCTATCCCTTACACTCCGTATGCTAATCCTTTTATCCGTATTTTTTTTTACCTTACACCCCTGTATGCTGATACTTAACTTGTATGCAATACCTTTTCCCCTGTAGCAATCCCTTTTTATTCCTGTATGCTGTACCTTGTACCCGTATGCTGATCCCTTATCCCCTGTTTGCGATCCTTTTTTCTCTTATGGATACCTTACACCCCCGTATGCTGATACCTTTACCCCTGTATGCTGTACCTTACATCCTGTATGTGATACCTTATACCCCTGTATTGATCCCTTTATATCCTGTTGCTAATATTTTTCACTCTGTTGTACCTTACACCCCTGTTCTAATACCTTAAAACCCTTTTGGATCCCTTATATCCGATGCTGATACCCTTATATCCTGTATTGGATACCTTATACCCTGTATGCTGATACCTTATACCCCTGTATGCTGATCCCTTTAAGCTTTATGATACCTTACCCCCTGTATGTGAACCTTACACTCCTGTATGCTAATACCTTATACCGTATTAATACTTATACTCTGTATGCTAATCCTTTTCACTCCTTATCTGTACCTTATACTCCTGTATGCAATCCCTTACACCCCTGTATGCAATACCTTATATCCTGTTGCTAATCCTTAATCTGTAGCTAATCCCTTACATCCGTTACTAATACCTTACACCCCTTAGCGATACCTTCACTCCTGTATACAATACCTTATACCCTGTTGCTAAACCTTTACTCCTGTTGCGTACCTTACATTCCGTATACTATCCTTATACTCCTGTATCTAATACCTTGAACTCCGTAGCTTTTCCCTTACGTTCCTGTATGCAAAATACTTACCTCCTGTTGTGTCCTTGTACCCCTTATGCTGTACCTTTATCTGTATGCTATCCCTTTTACCCCTGTATGCTGATCCCTTGTACTCCGTATGTGTACCTTATATCTGTATGCTGATACCTTATACCCTGTATCTGATACCTTATATCCTGTAGCTTTTACCTTTATTCCTGTTGCTAAATACCTTTTATCCTGTTGTGATACCTTACACCCTGTTACAAACCCTTATACCCCCTGTATCTGATCCCTTACACCTGTAGTTACCTTACACCCTTTTTGCAAATCCCTTTTTTCTGTTGCAATACCTTACACCCCTGTATCTAAACCTTATGTTCCTGTATGAAAATACCTTATACTCCTGTATGCAAATACCTTAAAACCCTGTATGCTAATACCTTATTTCCTGTTTATCCTTATATCCGTATCTGTACCTTACACTCCTGTATGCGATCCCTTATCCTTTGCAATCCCTTTCTCCTGTTGCTAATCCTTAACCCCTTTTTCTAATCCCTTATTTTCCCTGTATGAATCCCTTTTAAACCCCTGTTGCATACTTTTTTCCTGATGCTAAACCCTTTCCCCTGATTAAACCTTATCTCCTGTTTGCTAATCCCTTACACCCCTGTATGCTAATACCTTTTACTCTTATTGATCCCTTACCCCTGTTTGTGTCCCTTCATCCTGTATAGATACCTTACACTCCTGTATGTAATACCTTATACTCTGTTTGCTAATCCTTATTCTTTTAAACCCTTTAACTCGTATGTGATCCCTTACCTTGTATACAAATCCCTTTATACTCCTGTATGCTGATCCTTACACCCCCTGTATGCTAATACCTTTACCCGTATGCAAATACCTTATTTTCCCTGTATCTAATGCCTTATACCCTGTAGCAAAACCCTTACACTCCTTATGCAAATCCTATATCCGTTGCTAATACCTTATCTCCTTTTGCTATCCCTTTAATTTCCCTGTTGCTGAACCTTACACTCCTTAGCTAATCCTTATTTCCTTTTCTAATACCTTGTACCCCTGTATGCTAATACCTTATACCCTGTATCAATACCTTTTATTTTCCCTGTTTTAAATCCCTTAACTCCTGTAGCTAATCCTTGTACCCGTTCAAATCCCTTCCCCTTTGTAGTGTACCTTACACCCCTGTATATAATACCTTTACTCTGATGCTAATACCTTATATCCTTATGCTAATACCTTTTTTCCTGTATGTGTACCTTACACTCCTGTATGTAATCCCTTATTTCCGTTGTAATACCTTATTCTCCTGTATGCTAATACCTTTTTCTCCTGTATGTAATCCTTTACTCCTGTATTAATCCCTTGTACCCCTTTTTGCTGTACCTTATACTCCTGTATACAATCCCTTTAACCCTTTTCAAAACCTTATCCCGTATGCAAATCCCTTGTCTCCTGTATGCTAATACCTTGTACCCCTGTATGCAATTACTTATACTCGTACTAATCCCTTACATTCCTGTATGCTAATACCTTACACCCCTGTATGCTAAATCCCTTTATTTTCCCTTTGCAATACCTTACACTCCTGTTCTGATCCTTCCCACTCCGTATCTAAACTTATTCCTGTATGTAATACCTTATTTTCCCTTTTTCTAATCCTTACCCTTGATGCTGATAATTTGTATCCTGTATCTAATCCTTTATATTCCTGTATATAATCCCTTAATCTTGATGCTATACCTTCCCTCCTGTATGCAAAATCCTTTTTCCTGTTCTTTACCTTTCACTCCTGTATAAAATCCCTTTACCCCTGTTACATCCCTTTACCCTTAGTAATATTTGTACTCCTGTTGCTGATCCTTCATCCTGTAGGATAATTTTACATCCTGTATCTAATACCTTCCCCCCTTTTGCAAAACCCTTTGTTCCTTATGCTAAACCTTTATTCCTGTAGCTAATCCCTTACACCCCTGTATGCTAATACCTTATACCCCTGTATGTTCCCTTAACCCCTGTATGCAAATACCTTCCTCCTGTATACTAATACCTTATACCCGTATAAAATCCCTTTACCCCTTAGTGTACCTTGTACCCGTTGCTGATACCTTCATTGTAGGTACCTTTTTTTTTTACCCCTGTATGCTGATACCTTATCTCCTGATGTAATCCTTACACCCTGTATGTGATCCCTTACACTCCTTATGCGAACCTTACACTCCTTATGTAAACCCTTTTTCCCCCGTATATAATACCTTACACTCCTGTTGCAAAATACTTACACCCCTGATGCTGAAACCTTACACCCTGTATCTAATCCCTTTACTCCTGTTGCTAATACCTTTAACACCCTGTTTTGGATACCTTACACCCCGTTGCTAATACCTTATATCCTGTATGCTGATCCCTTTAAACCCTGTATGCTGATCCCTTTTACTCCTGTATGTGATCCCTTGTATCTGTATGGAACCTTACACCCCTGTTTGCTGATACCTTAACTCCTGTATCTGAACCTTTACCCCTGTATGCTGATACCTTATACCCTGTATTGATACCTTACACCCCCTGTATGCTAATCCTTACCTCCTGTTGCTAATACCTTATACTCTGATCTAATACCTTAACCCCTTTTAAACTAATCCCTTACACCCCTGTATGCAATACCTTACACTCCTGTATCTAAACCCTTAATCCTTTTGCTGATACCTTCACTCCTGTATGCTAAACCCTTCACTCCTGATCTAATACCTTATACCCCTGTATGCAATACCTTTTACTCCTGATGAAAACCTTGTACTCCTGTATGCTAATCCCTTGTACTCCTTTGCTAATACCTTATATTCCTGTATGCAATACTTCCCTATGTGTAGTATGACATGGCTGTTGGGGGGGTAAACACAGTGCCCCGACAGCAGGCTTGTATACAGACGCTTGGGCAATTACCTCAGGGCTGACTGTGCGCATTCCAGGCTCCCTAAGCAATGGGAATTCCCTTTGAAATTAGCTGCAGTCACAAAATCACAATCAAAGGGTTAAATGGCAGGGGTTGGGAAATTCATCCCTTTTTTAAAAAAATTTGGACTTCAATAATTATCTCTTAATGGGATTAAAAAAAAAAAAAAATGTCCCCAAAAAATAAATAGTACAAAAATTATTGTGCATACATTGCATAAAAAAAACTACAAATATTCAGTTCCATAACCGTAATAACCTTTTAAAATTTAACAAAGGTTTTTTAGTGTAAAATGTGAAGGTGCAATAAATCATTTTTTAAAAAAAAAATGCAAAAAACACTTTCGTTCTGATGACATTTTTTTTACAGAATTATGCAGCAGTTTTCATGTAATACATCAAAAAATATCGCCCCAAAAATCAATTCTCACACAAAAATTTTTCATCAGCTGCGTCTTTTTTTTTTGGGTTTAGCGTATTGGGCCCCATTTTCAAAACGCTCTAATGACTTTTTTTGTTCGCAAGAGCCATCAGCTCCGCTTTCATTTTCATCTGCCCCGAAAAATTGAAAGCAAGCTCTGATTAGTTTCTATAATCTGATCGGTCGCTATTCAAAAAAGAAAACCCTGCATTGCCCGATGTATTTATAAATGTGAAGAGCCGCCCGAGGCCCTAAAGCTCTTGGGGTCCCTGCTTGGAGCAGAGTGGAATTTTCTTTTTCTATATTTTTTTACTTTCTTTTCCTATTGGTGTTCCCGCTTTTCCTTTCAATTAGATTGGGCGCTTTCTTTATTTTTTGATGGATGCAAAAGTATTTTTACAACATGGGCACAAGCACTAGGATCCGTTTCTCATTGACATATATTGTAAAAATAGATACTGCAACATATACATTTTTTTAAACCTGAAAAAGCGCACGCCGCGTCTTCTTTGTTTAAAAATTTTACATGAGGAAGTGTAAAATCGGACACTATAAGCACATTGCACCACCTTAAAGGGGCAATGAACACTTAACGATCCCTTTTTTCCTTTGTAAACAGATCCGTCATCCGTTCAAACAAAACACGTGTGCACTGAGCCCACCTAGTGCTGAGAATTTTCAGGTGTAGTAGACTGGTGTCTCGATGTGCGGGGCGAGGTCTCAGATGTAGCGGGGCCCCAGCGTTCGGGAGGAGCGGGGGGGGTTTGGAGGAGGGGGGGGGGGGGGAGGGGCGGGCTGGGGGGGGCCCGGGCCCAGGGGGGGGGGTTTGGGGAGGGGGGGAGGGGGAGCGGGGGGGGGTTTTTTTTTATTTTTTTTTTTTTTTTTTTTTTGGGGGGGGGGGCCCGCGGGGGGGGGGGAGGCGGGGGGGGGGAGGAGGGGGGGGGGCCAGGGGCCTGGGGGCCGAGGGGGGGCGGGGGAGGTTGAGGGCGGGGCCGAGGTTGGGTGTAGCGGGCCGAGGTCTCGGATGAGGGGGGCCCGAGCGTCTCGGATGGACGGGGCCGAGCGTCCGGGGGAGCGGCCCCCCCCCCGAGTGTTCAGGTGTAGGGGGGGAAGTGTCTCGGGTGTAGCGGGGCCGGCGTTGGAGAGCGGGGCCGAGCGTTGGATGTGGGGGGGGCCGAGCGTCTCGGGTGTAGGGGGGCCCGTTCGATGTGCGGGGCCGAGCGCCTCGGATGGAGGGGCCGGCGTTGGGTGGAGCGGGGGAGCGTCTCGGGGTGCGGGGCCGAGCGTCTGGGGTGTAGGGGGGGCCAGGTCTCGGGTGTAGCGGGGCCCCGAGCGTCTGGGTAGCGGGGCGAGCGCTCGGATGTAGGGGGCCCGAGGTCTCGGGTGTAGCGGGGCCGAGCTTCGGGTAGCGGGGGCCGAGCGTCTGGATGGGGGGGGGCCAGCGTTCGGATGGAGGGGGGGCGACGTCTGGATGGAGCGGGGCCGAGCGTCTCAGGTGTAGCGGGGCCGAGGTCTCAGATGAGGGGGGCCCGAGCGTCTCGGATGGAGGGGGCCGAGCGTCTCGGAGGGAGGGGGGGCCGAGCGTCTCGGATGTAGGGGGGCCCGAGGTCGGATGTAGCGGGGCCGGCGTCTCGGAGGGAGCGGGGCGAGCGTCTCGGATGGGCGGGGCCGGTGTTCAGGGGGGGGGGCGGCGTCTCAGGTGTGCGGGGCCGAGCGTCTCGATGAGCGGGGCCAGCGTCTCGGATGGAGCGGGGCCGAGGTCCGGATGGAGGGGGGCCGAGCGTCTGGGTGTAGCGGGGCCGAGCGCCGGATGTGCGGGGCCGAGCGTCCGGATGGAGCGGGGCCGAGCGTCTGGATGAGCGGGGGCCGGTGTCTCAGGTGTAGGGGGCCGGGTGTCTAGGTGTGGGGGGCCCGGGCTCAGATGTAGGGGGGGCCGGGTCTCGGATGGGCGGGGCCGAGCGTTGGGGGAGGGGGGGGCCGAGCGTCTCGGAGGACGGGGCCGAGTGTCTCGGTGTGGGGGCCGGTGTCTCGGGTGAGCGGGGCCGGCGTCTGGGAGTAGGGGGCGAGCGTTCCCCGGATGTAGGGGGGCCGAGCGTCTCGGGTTTTCGGGCCGAGGTCTCAGATGTGGGGGGCGAGCGTTGGGATGGAGCGGGGGGGGCGTCTCGGAGGGCGGGGGCGAGGTCTGGGGTGTGGGGGGCCCCGGGGCTGGGGTGTAGCGGGGCCGGGCTGGGGTGACGGGGCCGAGCGTCTCGGATGTAGCGGGGCCGGCGTCTGGGTGTAGGGGGGGCCGGCGTTCAGATGTATAGAGTGAGCGCTCAGGTGTGCAGAGTGGTCTCCAGATGTAGCGGCTGATGTCTCAGATGCAGTGAGTGAGTGTTCAATGCAGTAGACTGATTTCTCAGATGTAGCAAGCTGAGTGTCTAGATGTAGTAGAGCTAAATTTTCGATGCATAGGGCTGGTGTCTCAGATGTGCAGTGTTAGTTTCTCAGATGTACAGTTTTGAGTTTTCTCGATGTAGTAGAGTGATTTCTCAATGTTAGGCTGAGTTTCTAGATGTATAGAGCTATTTTTCAGATGTAGTAGAGCTGAGTTTCTCAGATGTAGTAGAGCTGAGTTTCTCAGATGTAGTAGAGCTGAGTTTCTCAGATGTAGTAGAGCTGAGTATCTCAGATGTAGTAGAGCTGAGTATCTCAGATGTAGTAAGTGAGTATTCAGATGTAGAAAAAGTGAATGTCTCAGATGTACAGTGTTGATTTCTCAATGTACAGGTTGGATCTCAGATGAAAGGGGGCTGATTTAGGCTCACGCATTTTTTTGAAGGATGGCGGATCTTTTTCTGATGCAGGTAAATACAGATGCATTAACGTGTGCATTGTGTGGTGGGGGAGTGCAAAGTGCATTGGCTAGTGTCCCATTTTACATTTTTCCTAAATTGCGTTAAATTTTTTCAGATGGAAAACTAAAAAATTTAAAAAAAAAAAAAAAAAAAACTTATGTTTTAGTATGCCTTTTTTTTTTAGATGTATGCAATGGGAAAAAAGGGTCCTACTGTTTGTATCTTTTTTCAAACGATGTGTTTGTGTTCGCCATAAATATATAAACAAAGCTACCCCAAACAAATTGCAAGGAAAATGGGGGCAGCAATAGGAAAACAGTAAAAAAAATAGAAAAAAAAAACGAACGGAAAAGTTGTTCCCAAACATGCCATAGGCATCGTTTAACATATACGTTATAACTTATATGTTTTGACATATGGTCAAGCGCAGTGTGCACTCAGCCTCACTCACTTATGAGTGATTGCCCGCCCGCATCATGTGGTCCCTGAACATAATGTCATCAGTGAGGGATCGGGGGTAGGGGGGACATAAGCCCGCAGCCTGCAAAAATGGTGAAAAGGGAGGTGAGTATGGGATAATACCAACCAGATCAGAAGCTGCAGCTTCAACTTCTCCAACAATCTGTGAAGCCTGTGTAAATAAATAAACAAGATATCAGATGCCGTCATCGCCCCCAATGTAAGTGTTGGTGACTGAGAACATTTTCCTATAAATCTAAAAAAACTTTTATGTTGAAAAAAAAAATTGTAAAACATTCTAAAAATCCCGCAAATTTGGGTTTAGGTGATTACACACCCCACCGGGGGGAGGAGGAGGTTTATGAGATTGCTGCCTGCTGGGGGTTTCTCAGATGTAGGGGAGGACACTGTGTGTGGGGCCAAACCTCATAGTATAGGTTATCCGTATGTGATAAAGTATCCCCAAAAGTGCAGGGCTTGGACAAGCGACATCCTTCTTTTTCTAATATTTTCACTTTTCTATTGGTGTCTCCGTTTTTCCTTGGGAATTAGATTGGGGGGCTTTCTTTATTATTTTTTGATGGATGCAAATGTATATTTACAAAATGGGCAAAACACTAGGATCCCCTTCTCATTGACTTAATGTAAAAAAAGTATACTTAAATATTATAAATTTTTTTTTTTTAAAATTGAAAAAGCGCACGCCCGCTCTTCCTTTTTTTAAAAAATTAAAATTATATGAGGGAAATGTAAAATCGGGAGGTCTCAATGTAGGGGGCCCGGCGTCTGGGTGTAGCGGGGCGGTGTCTCAGATGTGCGGGGGGCCCAGTGTCTGGATGGAGCGGGGCCCAGCGTCTCTCTGTAGCGGGGGGGAGCGTCTTGCTGGGGCGGGGCCGAGCGTCTCTGTGTAGCGGGGCCGAGGTTTCTGCTGTAGCGGGGCGAGGTCCTGCTGTAGCGGGGCCGGCTTCTGCTGTAGCGGGCTGAGGCTTGGGGAAAGGGGGGGGCCCTCTCCCGGTGGAGCGGGGCCCAGCGTCTCTGCTGTAGCGGGGCCGAGCGTCCTCTGGGGCGGGGCCGAGCGTCTCTGCTGGAGCGGGGCCGAGCGTCTCTGATGGAGCGGGGCCGGGTCTTGCTGTAGCGGGGCCCCCGTCTCTGCTGTACGGGGCCGAGGTCTCTGCTGTAGCGGGGCCGAGCGTCTCTGCGTACGGGGCCGGAGCGTTTTCGGATGGAGCGGGGCCGAGCGTCTCTGCTGGAGCGGGGCCGAGCGTCTCGGATGGAGCGGGGCCGAGCGTCTCGGATGGAGCGGGGCTGAGCGTCTCAGATGTAGTAGAGCTGAGTTTGTCAGTTGTAGTTGCACTTAGCGTCTCAGATGTAGCAGGGCTGATTTAGGCTCACTGTGTTTCTTTGAATGGATGGCGGATCCGTTCTGATGCAGGTAAATACAGATGTGCATTGTGTGTGTGGATGGATGTGCAATGTGCATTGGCATAGTGTCCGATTTTACACTTTCCATCAAATACATGTTTAATTTTCACAGATGGAAAGAGGCGGGCACTGCGTCTTTTCAAGAATTAAAAAAAAAATTTTATGTGTTCTAGTACCCTTTTTTTACAATGTATGTGAATGAGAAACGGATCCTAGTTTCTGTACTCGTTTTGCAAACGTATATGTTTGTGTTCGCCATAAATATATAAACAAAGCTACCCAATTAAATAGCAAGGAAAATCAGGAGACAGCCAATAGGAAACACAGTAAAAATGGCATACGTTTAATGTATACATTATAACTTATATGTTTTGAGGTATGGTCAAACGCAGAGTGACCTCAGCCTTACTCAGATGTATGAGTGATTGCCTGCAGCATCATGTGATCCATGAACAGTGGTGAATAGAGAGGTGAGTATGGGATAATACCAACCTCATTTGCGCTGGTCATAGCCCCTTGACCCTGTGTAAATATAAAAACAAGATATCAGAAGCCGTCATCGCCCCCAATGTAAGTGTTGGTGACCTGAGAACATTTTCCTATAAATCTAGAAAAATTCTACAGTAGAAATAAAATCTGTAAAACATTCTATAAATACAGACAATTGGGTTTAGCGCTGACGTACACACCACCCGACGGGGGCAGGAGGAGGTTCATGAGATTGCTGCCTGCTGGGGGGTTCTCAGATGTAGGTGAGTGCCCACTGTGTGTGACCATCCATCAATATGTATAGGTTATACCGTATGTGATAAACGTATGCCAAACGTGCAGGGCTTGGAGCAGACGTTTGACGTCCGTTCTTTTCTATATTTTGTTACTAGCTTTCCTATTGGCTGTTCCCCGATTTCCTTGCAATTATATTGGGCGGCTTTCTTTATATATTTATGATGGATGAAGATGTGTGTATTTATATATATATATATAAGATGGGCACAAGCACTAGGAGCCGTTTCTCATTGACATATATTGTAAAAAAAAGTATACTGTAACATATATATTTTTTTAAAATTGAAAAAGAGCAGCGCCCGCGTCTTCAATCTGTTAAAATTAATATATGATGGAAAGTGTAAAATCGGACACTATGCCAATGCACACTGCACTCACCTATAGGAGTCAATGAACACGTTAACGCATCCGGTTTTACCTTTGTCAGAACAGATCCGTCATCCGTTTAACCCTTTCAACCACCCTGACCTATGGGAACGTCATGGTGGTTGTAAGCAGATGTGTAACAGGATCGCAGCGCGACCCTGTTACACAGACACCGGGTGTTTTGGCTATGCAGCTAACACCGGGGTTGCAAGCACAGGGGGGGGGGGGGGGGCCGCCCCGCCGCCCGTGCTGTTTAACCCTTTAGACGCCGCAGCAAGATGGCACGGTCTAATGAATGAAAAACAGTGCTGGGCACAGTTTTTCAGCCCGATCGGGACATCAGTGATAAGATCGCCGAGTCCCGATGGGCTAACATGGCAGCGCAGAGCCTTGTGAAGGCTCTGATCGCTGCCATGTTCCCGTTTGCCCCACTTCCGTCCCGAAACAGGTAGTGGGGAAAACGCCATCTTGGTACAGCCTAATGCATTGTCTATGCAATGCATTAAACTGTATTGACAAGCGCGCCACCTAGTGGTCAAGCACCACAGGTGGCCTCAATGTAACACTTAAAAAAAAAAAAAAAAAAAAAAAAAAGGATTAAACGTTCAAATCACCCCACTTTCCCCATTTTACAAATAAAAATAATAAAAGAGTTACACATATTTGGTGTCGCCACGTCTGAAAAAGTCCGATCTATACAAATATAACATCATTTATCCCGTACACTGAACACCGTAGAAGAAAAAAATTCCAAACGCCAAAATTGCGTTTTTTTGGTCATTTCATGTCCTATAAAAATTGGACTAAAAGTGATCAAAAAAGTCGCATGCATTCCCAACTGCCAGCAATAAAAATTACACTTCAGCCCGCAAAAAATGCCGCCTCACTGACATCCATAGGTATTAGTACAAAAAAGTTATTGGTCGCACAAAATGGCACCACGGCACAAATTTCAAATATGAAAAATGTTTGGAATTTTTTACGCCACCAAAACATAACAGAAACCCTAAATGTTTTGTATTGCCGGATGCGTATCAACCTGTAGAATACAGATAACACATTGTCTTGACCGAAGATTGAACGCCGCAAATACAAAACTCCCACAAACATGGCGCAAGTACATTTTTTTTTTACATTTTGCCCTACTTAGAATTATTTTGCCGTTCCCCAGTATATTCTATAGTAATATGAATAACACCACTGGAAAGTACATCTTGTCCCGCAAAAAAAAAGCCCTCATATGTCTATGTAGGTGGAAAAATAAAAAAGTTATGGCTCTGGGAAGGCAAAGAGGAAAAAAATTAAGAGTAAAATAATTTTTTTGTTTGTGTTAAAGGGTTAAACAAACAGTGTGCACTGAGCCATACTAGTGCCGAGTGTCTCAGCTTTAGGGGTGCCGCGCGTCACAGGTGTATCGGGGCCGATCGTCTCAGCTGTAGCGGGGCCGAGCGTCTCGGGTGTAGCGGGGCCGAGCGTCTCAGCTGTAGCGGGGCCGAGCGTCTCAGATGTAGCGGGGCCGAGCGTCTCAGGTGTAGCGGGGCCGAGCGTCTCGGATGTAGCGGGGCCGAGCGTCTCGGATGTAGCGGGGCCGAGCGTCTCGGATGTAGCGGGGCCGAGCGTCTCGGATGGAGCGGGGCCGAGCGTCTCGGATGGAGCGGGGCCGAGCGTCTCGGATGGAGCGGGGCCGAGCGTCTCGGATGGAGCGGGGCCGAGCGTCTCTGCTGTAGCGGGGCCGAGCGTCTCTGCTGGAGCGGGGCCGAGCGTCTCTGCTGGAGCGGGGCCGAGCGTCTCTGCTGGAGCGGGGCCGAGCGTCTCAGATGGAGGGGGGGGCCGACGTCTCTGGCTGGAGCGGGGCCGAGCGTCTCTGCTGTAGCGGGGCCGAGCGTCTCTGCTGTAGCGGGGCCGAGCGTCTCGGATGGAGCGGGGCCCGAGCGTTCTCGGATGAGCGGGGCCGAGCGTCTCGGATGGAGCGGGGCCGGAGCGTCTCGGATGGAAAGCGAGGGCCGAGCTTTCTGGATGGAGCGTGGGCCGAGCGTCTCGGATGGAGGGGTCCGAGCGTCTCGGATGGATCGGGGCCGAGCGTCTCGGGATGGAGCGTGGCCGAGCGTTCAGGATGGGCGGGGCCGAGCGTCTCGGATGGAGCGGGGCCGAGCGTCTCGGATGGAGCGGGGCCGAGCGTCTCTGCTGTAGAAGAGCTGAGTTTGTCAGATGTAGTTGCACTTAGCGTCTCAGATGTAGCGGGGCTGATTTAGGCTCACTGCGTTTCTTTGAACAGATGGCGGATTTGTTCTGATGCAGGTAAATACAGATGTGCATTGTGTGTGTGGATGGATGTGCAATGTGCATTGGCATAGTGTCCGATTTTACACTTTCCATCAAATAAGCGTTTAATTTTCACAGATGGAAGACGCGGGCGCTGCGCTTTTTCAAGAATAACAAAAAAACGTATATTTTCTAGTATGGCTTTTTTACAATATATGTCAATGGAAAACGGATCCTAGTGTTTGTACTTGTTTTGCAAACTTATATGTTTGCCCTAAATATATAAACAAAGCTACCCAATCAAATAGCAAGGAAAATCAGGAGACAGCCAATAGGAAAGCTGGTAGAAAAAAAATGGAATTCAATCGTCTGCTCCAATCAGTGCACATATGGCATACGTTAAATGTGTACATTATGATACATACATTTTGACATATGGTCAAGCACAGTGTACACTCAGCCTCACTCAGATGTATGAGTGATTGCATGCAGCATCATGTGCTCCATGAACATGGTGTCATCAGTGAGGGATCGGGGAGAGGTGGGACATAAGCTCTGGCAGCGCTGCAACAGTGGTGAAGGGAGAGGAGAGTATGGGATAATACCAACAGCATTAGTACTTACACTCTCAGTGCCTGGCATAGCCCCTGGACCCTGTGTAAATATATAAACAAGATATCAGATGCCGTCATCGCCCCCAATGTAAGTGTTGGTGACTGAGAACATTTTCCTATAAATCTAGAAAAATTCTACAGTAGAAATAAAATCTGTAAAACATTCTATAAATCCAGACAATTGGTTTAGCGCTGACTGTACACACCCGACCGGGGGCAGGAGGAGGCTTCCTGAGATTGCTGCCTGCTGGGGGTTTCTCAGATGTAGGTGAGTGCACACTGTGTGTGACCATCCATCAATATGTATAGGTTATACCGTATGTGATAAACGTATGCCAAACGTGCAGGGCTTGGAGCAGACGTGTGACATCCGTTCTTTTCTATATTTTGTTACTAGCTTTCCTATTGGCTGTTCCTGCTTTTCCTTGCAATTAGATTGGGCGGCTTTCTTTATATATTTATGATGGATGCAAATGTATTTATATACAACATGGGCACAAACACTAGGATCCGTTTCTCATTGACATATATTGTAAAAAAAGTATACTGTAACATATATAGTTTTTTTAAAATTGAAAAAGCGCAGCACCCGCGTCTTCCATCTGTGAAAATTAATATATGATGGAAAGTGTAAAATCGGAGTGTCTCAGATGTAGCAGTGCTGAGTGTCTCAGATGTAGCAGTGCTGAGTGTCTCAGATGTAGCAGTGCTGAGTGTCTCAGATGTAGCAGTGCTGAGTGTCTCAGATGTAGCGGGGCCGAGCGTCTCAGATGTAGCGGGGCCGAGGGACTCAGATGTAGCGGGGCCGAGCGTCTCAGATGGAGCGGGGCCGAGCGTCTCAGATGAAGCAGGGCTGAGCGTCTCAGATGTAGCAGGGCCGAGCGTCTCAGATGTAGCAGGCCGAGCGTCTCAGATGTAGCGGTGCCGAGCGTCTCAGATGTAGCGGGGCCGAGCGTCTCGGATGTAGCGGTTCTGAGTGTCTCGGATGTAGCGGTTCTGAGTGTCTCGGATGTAGCGGTTCTGAGTGTCTCGGATGTAGCGGGGCCGAGCGTCTCGGATGTAGCGGGGCCGAGCGTCTCTGCTGTAGCGGGGCCGAGCGTCTCGGGTGTAGCGGGGCCGAGCGTCTCGGGTGTAGCGGGGCCGAGCGTCTCGGGTGTAGCGGGGCCGAGCGTCTCGGGTGTAGAGCGGCCGAGCGTCTCGGATGTAGCGGTGCCGAGCGTCTCGGGTGTAGCGGGGCCGAGCGTCTCGGTTGTTAGCGGGGCCGAGCGTCTCGGGTGTAGCGGGGCCGAGCGTCTCGGGTGGAGCGGGGCCGAGCGTCTCGGTTGTAGCTGGGCCGAGCGTCTCGGTTGGAGCGGGGCCGAGCGTCTCGGATGGAGCGGTGCCGTGCGTCTCGGATGGAGCGGGGCCGAGCGTCTCGGATGGAGCGGGGCCGAGCGTCTCGGATGGAGCGGGGCCGAGCGTCTCGGATGGAGCGGGGTCGAGCGTATCAGATGTAGCAGAGCTGAGTTTGTCAGTTGTAGTTGCACTTAGCGTCTCGGATGTAGCAGGGCTGATTTAGGCTCACTGCGTTTCTTTGAATGGATGGCGGATCCGTTCTGATGCAGGTAAATACAGATGTGCATTGTGTGTGTGGATGGATGTGCAATGTGCATTGGCATAGTGTCCGATTTTACACTTTCCATCAAATATGTGTTTAATTTTAACAGATGGAAGACGCGGGTGCTGCGCTTTTTCATGATTAAAAGAAAACATATGTTACATTATACTTTTTATACAATGTATGTCAATGGAAAACGGATCCTAGTGTTTGTACTCGTTTTGCAAATGTATATATTTGTGTTCGCCACAAATATATAAACAAAGCTACCCAATCAAATAGCAAGGAAAATCAGGAGACCCCAAATAAAAAACTGGTAGAAAAAAAAGGGAAATTTAAATCGTCTGCTAAATCATGCCATAGGGCAAAACTTTAAAAATGTGTACATTATGATACATACTTTTGCTAGGGTAAAGCGCATGTCACCACCTACCAGATGTATGAGTGATTGCCTCAGCATATTGCCCCATGAACTTTGTGTCTCAGTGAGGGATCGGGGTGGGTGGGACATAAGTTTGGGCACGCTGCAAAGGGGTGAAGGGAGAGGAAGTATGGGAAATCCCAAAACCGCATTATACTTACATCCCCAGCCTGCCATGCCCCTGTAACCTGTGTAAAAAAGAAAAAAGATATCAATCCGTATCGCCCCCAATGTAAGTTTGGTGACTGGAAAATTTTTCCTATAAACAAAAAAAAATTCTACGTAGAAATAAAATCTGAAAAACTTCTATAAATCCAGAAAATTTGGTTTAGCGCTGATGTAACCCCGACGGGGGCCCGGAGGAGGTTTCCGGGATTGCTGCCTGCTGGGTTTCTCAGTTAGGTGGTCACCTGTGGGACTCCATCAATATGTATAGGTTTATACCGTATTGATAAACGTATCCCAAACGTGCGGGCTTGGAGCAAGGTGTGACATCCGTTCTTTTCTATATTTTGTTACTATTTCCATTGCTTTTCCTGTTTTTCCTTGCAATTAGATTGGGCGGCTTTCTTTATATATTTTATGTGGATTAAATGTATTTATATACAACAGGGCAAAACACTAGTCCCTTTCTCATTTACAATATTTAAAAAAAAAATATACGTAACATATAAGTTTTTTTTTAAAATTGAAAAAACCAGCGCCCGGCTTTCCCTCCGTTTTAAAAATTTAAAAGCAATTTTTGATGGAAAGTGTAAAACGGGAAATATCCAATGCACATTGCACTCACCATAGAGTAATGAAAAACTTAACCATCCCTTTTTACCTTTGTCGAACAGTCCGTCATCCTTTAAACAAACACAGTGTCACTGAGCCGACCTAGTGCAAATATCAATGTAGGGGTTCAGTGTCTCAGATGTAGGGGTTTCCCTTGATGTCTGGGATTAGGGGTTCTGAGTTCTGGGAGGTAGGGGTTTCTGAGTTCCCCGGATGAAAGGGGTTTTCTGATGTCTCGGATGTAGCGGTTCTAAAAGGTGCTCGATGTACGGTTCGAGTTTTCCCCGGATTTAGGGGTTTTTCTGGGGTGTTTTTGGGTTTGTAGGGGTTTGAGTGCCGGATGTACTTTCTGGGCCCTGGGATGTAGGGGTTTTTTTTTTTTTTTTTTTTTTTTTTTTTTTTTTTTTTTTTTTTTTTTTTTTTTTTTTTTTTTTTTTTTTTTTTTTTTTTTTTTTTTTTTTTTTTTTTTTTTTTTTTTTTTTTTTTTTTTTTTTTCTGATGTCCCCGGATGTAGGGGTTCTGAGGCCCCTTGGGTTTGTAGGGGGGCCCGACCCGCCCTCTGCTGAGGGGGGCCGACCCGTCTCTCCCTGAAAGGGGGGGCCGAGCGCTCGGGGGAGGGGGGGCCGGCGTCCGGATGGAGCGGGGCCGAGCGCTCGGGTGGGGGGGGGGCGAGCTTTCCGGTTTGGAGGGGGCCGAGCGTCTGGGAGGGAGCGGGGGCCGAGCGTCTGGGTTTGGGCGGGGCGAGCGTCTCGGGGGGGGGAGCGGGCCGAGCGCCCCTGGGTGGAGCGGGCCGAGGGGTCCATAGCGGGGCCGGGGTTTTCGGATGGAGGGGGGCCCCGAGCGCCCTCGATGGAGCAGAGCTGATTTTTGTCATTGAAAGGTGCATTTAAAGGGGGTCTCAGATGTAGCAGGGTGATTTGGGCTCACTGCGTTTTTTTTGAAGGGATGGCGGCTCTGTTCTGATGCAGGTAAATACAGATGTGCATTGGGAGTGGGAAATGAGTGAAATGTGCATTGCATAGTGTCCGATTTTCACTTTCCATAAAATTTATGCTTTTAATTTTTTCACAGAGGGAAGACCTGGCGCTGCACTTTTTTTAAGAGAATCAAAAAAAATATATTTTTTTAGTCCCCCTTTTTAAAAATATAAAGTCAATGGAAAACGGTTTCCCAATTTTTTTACTTTTTTTGGCCCAAAATTAATGTTTTTCCCAAATAAAATAAACAAAGCTAACCCCAATTTAAATTTGCAAAAAAAAAACGGAGACAGCCAAAAGGGAAAACTGGACAAAAAAAATAGAAAAAAAAACCCGAATTTTAAACGTCTCCCAATCAGTGCCATATGGGGAAAGTTAAAAAATTTTTACAAATTTTGATACATACATTTTACATATGGCAACGCAGTGCGCCCCCCAGCCTCACTCAATGTATGTTGGGTTGCCTGCAGCATCATGGGGGGACCCATGAAAAATGGTGTCCTTTAGTAGGGATCGGGGAGAAGGGGACAAAACTCGGCAGCGCTGCAACCCGTGGTGAAGGGGGAGGAGAGTATGGATAATACCAACACATTAGTACTTTTCACTCTCAATCCTTTGGGTAGACCCTGGACCCTGTGTAAATATTAAACAAATTTTCAATGCCGTCACCCCCCCCAATTTAAGTGTTGGTGACTGAGAACAAATTTCCTATAAATCTAAAAAAAAAATTTTAAAAAAGAAATTAAAAAACCGTAAAACATTCATAAATCCCACAAATTTGGGTTTAAACGCTGACTGTACACACCCACCGGGGGGAGGAAGGGGGTTTCCCGAGGATTCTGCCCCCGGGGGGTTTCCCCAATGTAGGTGAGTGAAAACTGTTGTGACCAACCAACAATATGTATAGGTTATACCGTATGTTTATAAACGAAAGGCCAAAAAGTCAAAGGGTTGGAAACAACCTCGACATCCGTTTTTTTCTTTTATTTGTTACTAGTTTTTCCCATTGGTTTTTCCCCCCCCCGCTTTTCCTTGCAATTAAATTGGGGGGGCTTTTTTTAATATTTAAAGATGGATGCAAAAGTATTTATACAACATGGGCCCCAAAAAACTAGATCCGTTTTCTCATTGACAAATATTTAAAAAAAAATAAACTGTAACAAATTTAGTTTTTTTTTAAAAATTTAAAAAAGCGCAGCCCCGCGTCTTCCACGTGAAAATTAAAACGCAAAAATTTTATGGGAAAATTAAAATTTGGACCCTTTCCAAAGCACATTGCACTCACCTAAAGGGGTCAAAGAACACGTTAAATCATCCCTTTTTACCCTTTTTCAAACAGATCCTCATCCGTTTTAAACAAACCCATGTGCACTGGCCGACCTAGTGCTGAGGGAAAATCAGGTGTAGCAGAGCCCCAGTGTCTCAGATGTAACGGGGGCCGGGGCGTCCCCCTGCTTACGGGGCCGAGCGTCTCTGCGTAGCGGGGCCGAGCGTCTCGGATTGGGGCGGGGGGCCCAGTGTCTGGGGAGCGGGGCCGAGGGGTCTCGGGGAGCGGGGCCCAGTCCCCGGTGGGGCGGGGGCCCAGCCCCTCGGGGTGAGCGGGGCCGAGGTCTCGGGTGGGGCGGGGCCCCAGCGCCCCGGAGGAGCGGGGGCCAGGGGTCCGGGTGGAGCGGGGGGCCCAGCGCCCCCGGGGGGGGAAACGGGGGCCCCCGGGGTCTCGGGGAGCGGGGCCGAGCGGGCTCGGGGGGAGCGGGCCGAGCGTCTCGGGTGGAGCGGGGGCCCAGCGTCTCGGGTGGAGCGGGGGCCCAGCTTTTCGGGGGGGGCGGGGGGGGGCCCCCGTCTCTTTCTGGAGCGGGGCCGACGTCTCGGATGGGGGCGGGGGGCCCCAGCGTCCCCTGCTGTAGGGGGGGCCGAGCGCTCTGCTGTAGTTGAGCTGAGTTTGTCCAGTTTTTATTGCACTTAGCGTCCTAGATGTAGCAGGGCTGATTTAGGCTCACTGCATTTCTTTGAATGGATGGCGGATCTGTTCTGATGCAAGGAAAAACGAGTGCATTGTGTTGTTGGGAGGGAAAGTGCAATGTGCATTGGCATAGTGTTCCCCAATTTTTCACTTTCCATCAAATAAACGTTTTCCCTTTTCACAGAAGGAAGAACCGGGCGGGTGCGTCTTTTTAAGATTAAAAAAAAAAATGTATGTGTTCTTGTAGGCCTCTTTTTACAATGGATGAGAAAAGAGAAACGGGTCCTAGTTTTTGTACCTTTTGCAAACGTATATGTTTGTGTTCCCAAAATAAAATAAACCCCAAAACTACCCCCAATTTTAAAAAAGCAAGGAAATTTAGAGCAGCCAAAAAGGAAAGAAAATAAAAACGCATACGTTAATGTATACATTAAAAACTTAATGTTTTGAGGTATGGTCAAACCAAGTGACCCAGCCTTTTCTCAATGTAAGAGTGATTTTTTGCAGCATCATGTGATCCCTGAAAAATGGTGAAAAGAGAGGTGGGGTATGGGATAAAAACCAAAACCCCATTTTCCCTTCCACACCCCCGAAAAATGTGTAGATAAAAACAAGAAATCCCGAAGCCGTCATCGTCCCCCAATTTAAATGTTTGGGACGAGAACATTTTCCTATTTTTAAAAAAGAAAAATTCTACAGTAGAAAAAAAAACTTTAAAAAATTATAAAAACCCCGACAATTTGGGTTTTGCGCTACTTACACACCCCCACCGGGGCAGGAGGAAGGGTTCCCCGAGTTCTGGCCCCGCTGGGGGTTTTTTCAATGTAGGTGAGTGCCCCACTGTGGTTTACCATCCCCTCAATAAGGGATAGGGTTTTAACCGTATGGGGATAAAATTTTGCCAAAAAATTTCCGGGGTTGGAGCAGCCTAGACAAACCGTTCTTTTTTAAAATTTTTTTTAAATACTTTTTCCCATTGGCTGGTTTTCCCCGCTTTTTCCTTTTCAAATTTGATTGGGGGGCTTTCTTTTTATATTTATGAAGGATGAAAAGTTTTTATATACAAATGGGGGGAAAAAACTTTGGGTCCGTTTCTCATTTACCCTAATTGTAAAAAAAGTATACTGTAACATATATAGTTTTTTTAAAATTGAAAAAGCGCAGCGCCCGCGTCTTCCATCTGTGAAAATTAAACGCATATTTGATGGAAAGTGTAAAATCGGACACTATGCCAATGCACATTGCACTCACCTATAGGAGTCAATGAACACGTTAACTCATCCGTTTTTACCTTTGTCAGAACAGATCCGTCATCCGTTCAAACAAACACAGTGTGCACTGAGCCGACCTAGTGCTGAGAATATCAGGTGTAGCAGAGCCGAGTGTCTCAGATGTAGCGGGGCCGAGCGTCTCTGCTGGAGCGGGGCTGAGCGTCTCTGCTGTAGCGGGGCCGAGTGTCTCTGCTGTAGCGGGGCCGAGCGTCTCTGCTGTAGCGGGGCTGAGCGTTTCTGCTGGAGCGGGGCCGAGCGTCTCGTGTATCGGGCCGACGTCTCGGATGAGCGGGCCGAGCGTCTCTGCTGTAGCGGGGCCGAGCGTCTCGTAGTAGAGCTGAGTTTGTCAGTTGTAGTTGGTCTTAGCGTCTCAGATGGAGCGGGGCTGATTTAGGCTCACTGCGTTTCTTTGAATGGATGGCGGATCCGTTCTGATGCAGGTAAATACAGATGTGCATTGTGTGTGTGGATGGATGTGCAATGTGCATTGGCATAGTGTCCGATTTTACACTTTCCATCAAATACATGTTTAATTTTCGCAGATGGAAGAGGCGGGCGCTGCGTCTTTTCAAGATTAAAAAGAAATGTATATGTTATAGTATGCCTCTTTTTACAATGTATGTGAATGAGAAACGGATCCTAGTTTCTGTACTCGTTTTGCAAACGTATATGTTTGTGTTCGCCATAAATATATAAACAAAGCTACCCAATTAAATAGCAAGGAAAATCAGGAGACAGCCAATAGGAAAGACAGTAAAAATGGCATACGTTTAATGTATACATTATAACTTATATGTTTTGAGGTATGGTCAAACGCAGAGTGACCTCAGCCTTACTCAGATGTATGAGTGATTGCCTGCAGCATCATGTGATCCATGAACAGTGGTGAATAGAGAGGTGAGTATGGGATAATACCAACCTCATTTGCGCCGGTCATAGCCCCTGGACCCTGTGTAAATATAGAAACAAGATATCAGATGCCGTCATCGTCCCCAATGTAAGTGATGGTGACTGAGAACATTTTCCTAGAAATCTAGAAAAATTCTACAGTAGAAAAAAAATCTGTAAAACATTCTATAAATCCAGACAATTGGTTTAGCGCTGACTGTACACACCCGACCGGGGGCAGGAGGAGGCTTCATGAGATATAATGTATATAATAAACGTATGCCAAATGTGCAGGGCTTGGAGCAGACGTGTGACATCCGTTCTTTTTCTATATTTTTTACTAGCTTTCATATTGGCTGTCCCCCGTTTAAGAACAGCTAATCCTAGCACTCACAGCTATGATTTTACCATATTTGCGGGGCGCACTTTGTGCGCATTACAGCACAGTTATGCCCCACAAATACAACATATTGTGACGCATTGCCACACTGACGTTACTTTTCTCTGTAAAAACACACGCCGCAGTTCATGGGGCATGAAAGATGCTGTGTGAACGCAGCCCTACTGAGCAAAACTTACCACAAAGGGCCCGGGCTCCGGATGTTTTGGGACCCTAACAACACCCATGCCAGCAGTACAGACTGTGCCAGGGGCGAAGCCTGAATGTGAGTGGGGGAGGAGCCTGAACAGGAATGGGGAGCGGGGGGAGGAGCCTGAATGGGGCAGGGGCGGAGCCTGAACCGGAGTGGGGGTCGGGGGCTGAGCCTGAACTGGAGTGGGGGGGCAGAGCACAGAGCTGAGTTAGGACATAGAACAGATGGGCAGCAGGGTCTGGGTCTGCCTGGTGCTGGAGCACTTTTAAACTTGGCAGCCTGCCCACTTCCCATCATTAGAATAGGTGCAGCATGGGGAGAAGAAGAGGAAGCTGAGTGCAGACTCTCCACTCTACCTGCAGCAAGCCTCTGCCCCAGGTACAGCGCTATAGTCTTAGGGCAGGGGCATAACTACCGAGGTAGCAGACGTAGCAGCAGCCCAGGGGCCCGTGCTCTTAGGGGGCTCCTGCGGAGCTGCGGGCCTGGCGCTTCCTCCCTCTGAACGCCCGGGCCTTCCTACCTCTGAACGCCGACGTGACTGCGCAGCCAGCCGGCTGCGTGGTCACATCGAGGGAGCGAGAGATAGGTTAGTAAGTGATTTCTAATTTTTTAATAATAATGAAGCCCCCTGCCGGCCTGTATATTTGCCCCTATAGCTCTGCCTGCCTTTATATTTTCCCATATAGCCCTGCATGCATGTATATTTGCCCCTATAGTCCTGTCTGCCTGTATATTGGCCCCTATAGTCCTGTCTGCCTATATCTTGGGCCCTATAGCCCTGCCTGCCTATATCTAGCCCCCATAGCCCTGTCTGCCTATATATCTAGCCCCTATAGCCCTGCCTATATCTAGCCCCTATAGCCCTGCCTGCCTATATATAGCCCCTATAGCCTCCCCAAAGCCCCGCCTGCCTATATATAGTCTCTATAGCCTCCTCAAAGCCCTGCCTGCCTATATATAGCCTCCCCAAAGCCCTGCCTGCCTATATATGGCCCTATAGCCTACCCTATGCCCTGCCTGCCTATATATATGGCCCCTATAGCCTACCCTATGCCCTACCTGCCTATATATATGGCCCCTATAGCCTACCCTATGCCCTACCTGCCTATATATATATATATATATGAACCCCTATAAACTTTCCTAAGCCCTGCTATATGGCCCATATTAGCCTGCTACTGTATGGCCCCTATAGCCTACCCTAAGCCTGCCTGCCTACATATATGGCCCCTATAGCTACCTAAACTCTGCCTTCCTACCTATATGGCCCCTATACCCTGCCTGCCTATCTATATGGGGCCCTATAGCTACCTAAACTCTGCCTATCTATATGGGGCCCTATAGCTACCTAAACTCTGCTTGACTGCCTATATGGGGCCCTATAGCTACCTAAACCCTGCCTGCCTATATGGGGACCCTATTGCCTACCTAAACCTGTCCTACCTGGGACCCCATATATCCTATCTAAACCCTGCCTGCCTAAATGGACCCCATATAGCCAGGGGGGCAGGTGCTGAAAAAGTGAGTAATCGGGTCCATATGTAGTAGTGTTATTAGTAATGTTGGTTTTAGTATAGTGGATTTGTTTAGTAGCAGTATGATGGTGATATGTATGGTGAGGTATTTGCCCCTTGTATTATCTACATTATCTAACTGCATGTCCTGGTAGATGTTCGTAGTCGGGGAGGTGGGCGAGGGGGGGGGGGTAGGGGGCCCCATCCAAAAGTTTGCTTTGGGGCCCTGGCTTCTCTAGTTACGCCCCTGCCTTAGGGTCTGTTCACACGGCATATTGGGGCACATACAGTACACGCGCCCAATATGCCGTGTGTTTTGGAACCACACATTGATCGGCGCATACTGACATGCATTGTCAGTGGCACATAAGCACCACGAACAATTGACATGTGGCCTATCTCCCCGGGTATCGTACGCCCGGGGAGATGAGGCGTAATTCATAGTTCTCTATGAGAGCTACAAATTACCGTAATTGCGGTGTGCATTTCGCCACGTATAAAGCACAATACACGTCGAAATGCGCACAAATATGTGGCAAAATAAGCCGTGTGAATATACCCTTACAAATGAGGCACTGGGCTGTGGAGTCGGCAAGCCAAAGCCCCGACTCCGACTCCTCAATTTCCCAAACCTCCGACTCCGACTCCTGACTCCCGACTCCCTCAGACACGGCGCATGTTTAAGTGATAACTTTACTGTAGTAAAATGGTAACATCAGGCTGTTTATCACCTTATGATACAATAATCAAGCTATTTAGGTAGGACAGACACTTACAAGCAAAAGGGTAACAATGTTTTGATCTTTTGAACAATTGTGGGTAGGGTTGAAGAAAAAACTGTATTTGTATCCAAGTCCAGTCTGCACCAACACTGGGAATGTGTAGAAGAGACCTGGGATCAGATTTTGGTCAAGACCTGCTTGAATCTGATCCAGAGCCCAGAAGGATTCAGGCAGTATTGAAAACCAAAGGTAGATTTCCCAAATACTAACAAAATAATAAAAATTAACATTTTGATTTTTAGGAGCAAAAGAGTAACAATGCAGTTACAGGAAAGAATCTGCAGAACTAAGCAGATGCTAAATACTTGCAGGTCACATTTATGTATAAGATAGGTAAGATGACTGTATATAAAATTACAGTGGCCTCATGTACAAAGCTGTAGTGGATGGTGAGATTGAGCCTGAAAGTCACAAGGTCAAAACAAAATGTTACCATTTTGCTTGTCAGTGTAAAATATATTTATGGGATATGACTTTAGGACACAAAAAAATTGTAAATATGCAAAACGCTGCAGGAACATTTGTGGAGTCTCTGAATTTGTTCTGAGAAATAGTATTGCCTCCATCAGATCCTGCATACATGACCTCACATCTGATCTCATTATTTCCAGGCTAGAGAACGGCCTCTCTACACTAACTTGGGTTGGAGGCAAAGCGCTGCCCCAGGGGAAACATCTCTAACAATGTCAGGGTATAAAGGAATTGCCTCAGCCACAGTCAGCAGTTTTGATGATGGTTGATCTTCTACTATCTTTGAAAGACAGGTGAAAAATTTGCTGAAATCTGTTTGCCCGGGAGCGGAATCTTTTCCCTTTGGGGCAGCGCTTTGCCTGCTCCATGTCATCAATTACACTCCTCATGTGATGAGGCTGAAGATATGGGAGCAGGAGCACTGGCCGGACCCAATTTCTCTTGCTCTTTGCATCGAACTAACTGGACCAACTTATATATTTTGGGAGTCGGTCCATTTTATGATGACTCCGACTCCACAGCCCTGATTACTTATCAGGTATGAAGCATCAGGTACTACCTGGTGCCTCATATCTGAGAAATAAGGGTGGGCTCACACAATGTCTCTGCCTACATTTGTGCTATCTGCTGAGGTTCCAGTAAACATGGTACCCCAGCAGACACTGTAACACAGCCGCGGCAGCCTCATGGGGGAAAACGGAGAAATGTAGCCAAGCGTGGGTTTTGCTTTATTTGCCGGCGCATATGACTGTGCTATTGTATCCCATAAAATAAATGTGTGCACTGGCAAATAAAACAAAACCTAGCCCACACTCGGCTACGTTTCTAAATTTTCCACCATAAGGCCACTGCGGCTGAATTACAGTGTCCAACCTTATTTCCCGGACCCAATCTGTAACTTTTAGCCCCGCCCCCTATGACTCTAAAGCTACATCTCCACTGCTTTGCGATCATATTTTCGCCGCTTTTAGAATTTTAAAAGCGCCAAAATTACGATGGTTCGTGTGGCCCCATAGATGGCAATAGGAAAGATGAGCTGCAATCTCCACAGCCTGTCTTTTCTCCGCTCGTCTTCTGGTGCCGGCGGTTTACACAACGTCTTGTATAATACTCTGCCGCTTTTCTTGACATCTTCTGCAATTGTATGGGCGACGTCAGGAAAACGAGAAGCGACCGCGGTTTTTGTACAAAGCGTGACATCGCCTATGTAAATGTCCGTGATGGAAAAATGACAGGAATTGTACAACTTTATTTTAGCGCCACTTTTACTATTAAAAAATAAAGGGATTTTCTCACTACAGACATTGTTGGCATATAAGTAGAATATGCCATTAATGTCTGATAGGTATGGGTTCCACTGTTGGGTCCGCACCTGTCACCCAAACGAGCCTCAAAACCTCTCCATTATGAACAAAGAGGTGGTTGGGACACTCCTATAGACATTGTAAGGCCGTGTTCACACGGCTTATTTCGGCACGGATTGGTGCCGTACTGCGCGCCGGATTTGCGCTGCAGTACGGCGCCAATCCATCGCAGTAATTACGGTAATCCACAGTTCTCATAGAGAATAGTGGATTCCGTCGCTCCTCCCCGCTCGGCGAATACGCTGGGCGGGGAGAAAGTGACATGCACATTATTTAAGGCGCGGACATGCCGTAGATAATGCATTGTCTATGGGGCCGGCGGGCTGCTGTCCCGCCCCTTATTCAAGCCGGAATTGCGTGCGCAATCCGGCTCGCAACTCCGTCGTGAATAAGCCGTGTGAACAGGGCCAAAATGTGGTGAAATTTTATTTTTGCTGTAAGGCAATGTTCACACGGCTTATTTTGGGACGGATTTCAGTCCGTAATTCGCGCCGTAGTGCGCGAATTACGGGCTGAAATCCGTCCCAGTCATTATGGTAATCCACAGTTCTCATAGAGAAACATGTATTTAAATTTAATAGAATCTAAAACTAGTTTTACATTAAATAACCCACTGATGGTGTTCAGATTTTTTAAAAATTTCTACTACATTAAATTTGAAAATTACTTTTGTGGCTCTCGCCCTTTATTCTACATACAAGAGCCAGCACACCACAGTTCTTGCTGGAACCTGTGGTCCACCAAGCAAGACCACTACCATAGTTTCTATTCACTGACATGCTATTCTAATGACTTTTCTTTTATTTCCAGCCTCTCTATAGCCTTTATACATGTTTGGGGCATTACTAATGCGCCAAAGTTTCATCATGCGCCAAACACACAGACCGCGCAATGAACTTTAGACTCCATTGTTAATCGCACAAAATCTACTTTCATACATTCAGGTGCATTATACACTGAATATAATGAATGCAATAATTCACTTTGAAGCACCTTCCTTTATATGTCTCTCAAAGTTCGGCACATTACACTCTATGCCCATACAAAGTTTGGCATTACATAGAGCTTAATGCGCCAAACTTTGTATGGGCAGAGAGTGTAATGCGCCAAGCTTTGAGCTGCCAGCCCCCCCTCCCCGCTCCCACCCTGCCCCCGTATACATGGAGTAATTGCGGGGCAAAATACGTCCCGCAATTAAGCCGTGTGAACATAGCCTAAAGGTGGGAGCCAGGGGGGCCCAAGCTGAATTCTTGCACCTGGGCCCATGAGCTCTTAGCTACACCCCTGTTTCTCAGATGTAGGCTGAGTGCACACTGCGTTTGACCATCCATCAATATGTATAGGTTATACCATATACGATAAACGTATGCCAAACGTGCACGGCTTGGAGCAGACTTTTGACATCCATTCTTTTTCTATATTTTGTTACTAGCTTTCCTATTGGCTGTTCCTGCTTTTCCTTGCAATTAGATTGGGCGGCTTTCTTTATATATTTATGATGGATGAAAACGTGTGTGTGTGTGTGTATATGTATACATATATATATATATATATATATATATATATATATAAACATGGGCACAAACACTAGGATCCGTTTCTCCTTGACGTACATTGTTAAAAAAAAGTATACTGTAGCATATATATATTTTATAAACTTGAAAAAGCGCAGCGCCCGCGTCTTCCATCTGTTAAAATTAAACGCATATATGATGCGTAAAATCGGACACTATGCCAATGCACACTGTCAATGAACACGTTAACGCATCCGTTTTTACCTTTGTCAGAACAGATCCGTCATCCATTCAAACAAACACAGTGTGCACTGAGCCGACCTAGTGCTGAATATTACAGATGTAGTAGAGCTGAGTTTCTCGGATGTAGTAGGGCTGAGTGTCCGATTTTACACTTTCCATCAAATATGCGTTTAATTTTAACAAATGGAAGACGCGGGGCGCAGAGCTTTTTCAAGTTTAAAAAAAAAACCTGTATATGTTACAGTGTACTTTTTTTTACAATGTATGTCAATGGAAAACGGATCCTAGTGTTTCTACTTGTGTTGCAAACGTATATGTTTGTGTTCGCCATAAATATATAAACAAATCTACCCAATCAAATAGCAAGGAAAATCGGGGGGACAGCCAATAGGAAAGCTCGTAAAAAAAAAATATAGAAAAATAAAAACGGAAGTCAAAGGTCAGCTCTAAATAGTGCACATATGACATACGTTTAATACCTTATACCTTATATGTTTTGATGTATGGTCAAACGCAGTGTGCACTCAGCCTCACACAGATGTATGAGTGATTGCTGCAGCATCATGTGATCCATGAACACGATGTCATCAGTGAGGGATCGGGGGTAGGTGGGACATAAGCTCTTAGAGCTGCAACAGTGGTGAAGGGAGAGGTAAGTATGGGATAATCTTCTATTTTAGCACAGTGGGTGGTGGTAGGAAGGTTTAAGTCTTGGAAAGCCCCTTTAACCTGCAATACCACACACAGCCTGTGGACAACAGTGGTGTTTATCCTGGAAGACAGCAGCAATGTTTTTCTAATCATGGACAATCTATATCCGGTCTCCTCGCCTACTTTGTACCACTTATGATACTGGTGTCCTTTATGCAGCAGAGAGGACTCCGGCCCCCGATGATGGGGGTGAATGCTACCCCTGCACCCTCTATAGATACACAGTTGGGTTAAGTTACAAAAACCTGTCTGCTTTTCCCAAGTATAAGACTTGTTTGCTGATGGTGAAGCTCCCACCAGCCATGGAATAAATATTAGGGAGTGTTGTGTGTGCACAGTATGGACATGGATGATGGAGGTCTACTTACCGCATCGCCAGTGGGACTTCCCCAAGAAGTAACTGCAAGATAGAAAATCAAGTGTCAGTAACTCATGATATGATACATATATAATAATGACAGTGCATATCAGTCAAGTCACATGTATTTAGGAAGGTTAGGTGACAGACAATATTACTTCGATGGCTTCTTCCCTTGTGTAATCACCCAGCTTCCATATTATCTGGAATGGCAAATGTGCCCAGAGACTCAGCGAACATATAACTGGATAACTAGGATGTTCTGGAGTCTAAGGAATCTGGAGGACAGGTAATGTTAGCATCTGTGGTGGTCTAGGGCAGTAGAGGGGTTAATGTTAGAGTCAATAGTCATCTAGAACAGTTAAGGGGTTATTTTAAATCCAGTATGGCAAATTTGTTTGAATATCCATCTACTGTGTATGGGAGCAATGGATGTGTCTGTAGGCTATGCTGGAGTCTGAGAAACCTACATGACTGGCAATGTCCCACCCACCAATAATGTATGCACTTACCAAAGAAGGTGGCGAAGACCACGAGGAGGAGAATAGTGACTGCCTTCATGGTGGAAGTAACAGGATTCAAGTCTCTTCTCAGATCAAGTCAACTCAGCTTCACTGAACAGCAGATACCCTGCACTGGATGCTGCACAATATATAGCGGCAGGATGCAGCTGGCAGCCGGTGACTTCATCCAGTCTGTTTGCCTATTGGCAAAGAATAAAAGACGCAACCATCATGACTTCACCTTCAGATTCATCGTAAATACTATTGTTCATCATATGACATTTACTTTGCAGATTATCTAGAATTTTATTGCTTCTGTGGATGTTTCCATTCATATTTCTTCTGTTATTATTCAGACTTAAAGGAGTAGTCACAGCTTAGACCTTTACCTGTACACCTGAGGGGTTAGTTTGGTGACCACCTGGCAGGGAAGGCACAGGGAAGGGGTTGTCTCACCATGCTGTTCTCACATTCAAGGGTTTTCCTTGAATGTGAAAGAAAAAAAAATTAAGTCTGTTTTTCAGATTTTTTATTATTTTTTTTAACAGCAAAAGTAGAGCTAAAATAAGTTTTGTCATTGTGTCCCTTTTTCATCATGGACAGTTATGTACCAGTGATCTAAAGTTTTAGGGCGACATGTATGATTCTCGCCGGGTCTGGGCGCGCTTTTCCGCCAGTTTTCCGGCGAAATCTGCGCCTGATTTATTTCGGCGCCGGGGTGCGCTCATACAAACTATGTAAAGTCCGCCGCGCCTCGCCAGTGTGTTAGGTGCAGTGCGGCGCTGCGCCTGAGATTCACCGCCGGAGGTAGTGCGGTCATACATGCGGGGAAAAGTCCGACGCGCCTCGCCAGTGTGTTAGGCGCAGTGCGGGACTTTGGCGCAGAGCGGGGCTGCGCCTAAGATTCGCCATCCGAGGAGGTGCGCTCGTACATGCGGGTAAAAGTTCCCTGCGCCTCGCCAGTGTGTGGGGCACAGTGCGGGACTTAGGCGCAGAAGGGACTGCGCCGAAAATCTGTTCCGAAGCGAGACAGGCTGGAAAACAATGAGAAATCATTCCACATGTCGGTGCGGAGTATGAATCAAAAATCGCCTTTATAAAGGCGTTCAACATTCTCAGAAAAAGAGCTGAAACCTAAAAAATAAAAAAATACATAAAACAAAATCACTTTCCAATATCCTAATTCTTGAATTAGGATATTGGAAATTGCCGGGAAATACAGTAATTCAAATTCTGAAAGCTATTCTCATTGGCCGGCATAAACCGGCCAATCAGAATAGGAGCGATAGTGAACCATTAAAACCTATTGAGAAATATTGACCAATCAGAATCAAAGGCAGGACAGTTCAAAATACAGTAAAAATGCTGAAAAGAGCTGATTTGCTGAGCTAGGGGGGGGCTTGGCTATCTCGGCCAATCAGAATAGGAACGACAAAGACTCATTATATCCTATGGAGAAGTTTTGACCAATCAAAATCAAAGGCGGGAGAGTTCAAAATACAGTAAAAAGACAGAAAAGAGCTGATTGGCTGAGCTAGCGGGGGCTTGGCTATCCCGGCCAATCAGAGCGCGAGCTACTTCTCCCATTGTAGTCTATGGAGAGATCGGCCCACTGAAATCTCGGCGCTCAGCGCCTTGCGGCATGGAGTATTAATAAAAAAAATCATTTTTTATTAAGTGTAAAACATTATCAGATAAAGCGCTGAACCCTTCTTTACAAATAAAGCAGTTAAAAACCCGAACAACGCGTTCGTCGCCGAGACCGGCGCTACATAGGGAATTGCAATAGAGAGAATTGCCGGGAAATACAGTAATTCAAATTGTTTAAGCTCTTCTGATTGGTCGGCATAAACCAGCCAATCAGAATAGGAGCGACAATGTCCCATTATAACCTATGGAGGAGAATTGACCAATCAGAATAGGAGCGACAGGGACCCATTCTAACCTATGGAGAAATATTGACCAATCATATTCAAAGGCGGGACAATTCAAAATACAGTAAAAAGGCAGAGACGAGCTGATTGGTTGAAGCGGCGGGGGCTCATCCAGCTTAACCAATCAGAGCGCGAGCTACTTTCTCATAGAGTTCTATGGGGAAAAGAAATTCTGAGCGCGCTCTGTGATTGGCTAAGTTAAAAGAGACGCCGTTGTTTGGACCAATGGGAGAGCGAGCGACACTCCTATGGGTTTTCTAATGCAATCTGAAATAAAACTGTACATGGCCGAAATCAAATGATAAGACTACAGAAGTTGTCCCGATGTGTATATAAATTAAAAATAATATGGGGGTAAAGAAAAAAAATAATTAAATCAATAAAATCATGTTTATTTCTTTATTTTCGTTGCACCCTATACATTGATCCTTGGCTAACGAAAATAAAGAAATAAACATGATTTTAGTGAATTAATATTTTTTATTTCGTTACCCCCATATTATCATTCGTTTTATATACACATCGGGACAACATCTGTAGTCTTATCATTTGATTTCGGCCATGTACAGTTTTATTTCAGATTGCATTAGAAAACCCATAGGAGCGTCGCTCGCTCTCCCATTGGTCCAAATAACGGCGCCTCTTTTAACTTAGCCAATCACAGAGCTCGCTTGGAATTTCTTTTCCCCATAGAACTCTATGAGAAAGTAGCTCGCGCTCTGATTGGCTAAGCTGGACGAGCCCCCTCCGCTTCAACCAATCAGCTCGTTTCTGCCTTTTACGGTATTTTGAACTGTCCCGCCTTGGAATATGATTGGTCAATTTTTCTCCATAGATTATAATGGGTCCCTGTCGCTCCTATTCTGATTGGCTGGTTTATGCCGACCAATCAGAAGAGCTTAAACAATTTGAATGACTGTATTTCCCGGCAATTCTCTCTATTGCAATTCCTTATGTAGCGCCGGTCTCGGCGACAAACGCGTTGTTCGGGGTTTTAAATGATTTATTTGTAGAGAAGGTTTCAGCTCTTTATCTGATAATGTTTTACACTTTATAAAAATGATTTTTTTATTAATACTCCATGCCGCACGGCGCTGAGCGCCGAGATTTCAGTGCGCCGATCTCTCCATAGACTACAGTGGGAGAAGTAGCTCGCGCTCTGATTGGCCGGATAGCCAAGCCCCCGCTAGCTCAGCCAATCAGCTCTTTTCTGCAGTTTTACTGTATTTTGAACTGTCCCGCCTTTGATTTTGAGTGGTCAAAACTTCTCCATAGGATATCGTGGGTCTTTGTCGTTCCTATTCTGATTGGCCGAGATAGCCAAGCCCCCCCTAGCTCAGCCAATCAGCTCTTTTCAGCATTTTTACTGTATTTTGAACTGTCTTGCCTTTGATTCTGATTGGTCAATATTTCTCCATAGGTTTTAATGGTTCACTATCGCTCCTATTCTGATTGGCCGGTTTATGCCGGCCAATCAGAATAGCTTTCAGAATTTGAATTACTGTATTTCCCGGCAATTTCCAATATCCTAATTCCTGATATTGCGCCGTTCTAGATTTTTGGAAAGTGATTTTTTTTTTATTATTTTTAAATTTTGAGGTTTGAGCTCTTTTTCTGACAATGTTTTCCGCCTTTATAAAGGCGATTTTTTCGGAATCATACTCCATGCTGCACGGAGCTGAGCGGCGAGATTTCGGATACGATCTTCTATGTTTCCTCGCATGTTCCGTTCTTGCTTCACTTCACCTCTGCCGGAGCATTTAGACCAGAATAAACTAGGTCTGCCTGTCGGAGCTGGCGAGCGCTGCATTGCACCGCGCTTTGGCGAGCCGCGAGTGTACATGCTTCGGAGTTTTCAAGCGCGCCGCATTCCGCCCCGGAACGCCTACAGCGCGCCCATTGCCCACCAATTCATGCGGGGCGCAGCTGAAAGGGGCGAACGCTGCGCCTAACACTGAATCCCCGCGTCCGACAGCAGGATTCGGGCCGGGAGGCGCAGAATAAGCCAGAAATCGGGCGAAAAGCCCGATCATATATGTCGCCCTTAGAGTCATTGGGGGTGGGGTAAAAGGTTGTGGTTTGGGCTGTTAATGCTTTTTTTTAATAAACTGAGTGACCTTGGTTGAAAAAGAAGAGTTTGGTTGAATTTTTGACAAGATCCCGACTGTGTTTCTGTATAAGAGAAGCTGAGATTGATAACTGGGACCTACAGCTACATACAAATGGTTACAGCACAGTTTTCGGGAATCGTTGGGCTGTCAGACTAGGGCAACTGAAATAGCCGGAGTCAGGTTTACGTTACTGGAGCTATTTCTAGTCATAGTAATTCAACTATGATCATGCTATGTGGTTAAAAGACAATTTAACTTTTGGTCTGGCAATCAGAATATTGTATTTTTATAAAACAATTTACCATCCTCTTTCTTGCAATTTCCAATCATTTCAAGGCACTTAGTACAGAGATGCCTGCAATGTAACCTGGCTCATACTGGCCCATCGTAGGGCAGGGGAAAACCCTGGTAGGCCTATGATTTGGTCCGGGTCTGCTTTTCAGGGAGAAAGGCAGAAAAAGAGGCATATAACCAACTCCACTGGTGGGTCCCAAGAATAAGCTCCACTGGTGGACCCCAAGAATCAGCTCCACTGGTGTGTCCCAAGAATAAGCTCCACTGCTAGCCCCAAGAAACAACTCCACTGCTAGCCCCAAGAAACAACTCCACTGGTGGCCCCAAGAATCAGCTCCACTGGTGGCCCCAAGAATCGGCTCCACTGGTGGATCCCAGGAATCAACTCCACTGGTGGGGCCCAAGAATAAACTCCCCTGGTGGTCCCAAGAATTAGCTCCACTGGTGGCCCCAAGAATCAGCTCCACTGGTGTCCCCCAAGAATCAGCTCCACTGGTGGCCTCTAGAATCAGCTCCACTGGTGGCCTCTAGAATCACTCCACTGGTGGCCTCTAGAATCACTGCGCTGGTGGCCTCTAGAATCAGCTCCTCTGGTGGCCTCTAGAATCAGCTCCACTGGCGGGTCGCAAGAATCAGCTCCACTGGTGGGTCGCAAGAATCAGCTCCACTGGCGGGTCGCAAGAATCAGCTCCACTGGCGTGTCCCAAGAATCAGCTCCACTGGCGGGTCGCAAGAATCAGCTCCACTGGCGGGTCGCAAGAATCAGCTCCACTGGCGGGTCCCAAGAATCAGCTCCACTGGCGGGTCCCAAGAATCAACTCCAGTGGCGGGCCCCAAGAATCAGCTCCAGTGGTGGGCCCCAAGAATCAGCTCCACTGGTGGGCCCCAAAAATCAGCTCCACTGGTGGTCCCCAAGAATCACCTCCCCGGGTGGCCCCAATAATCAGCTCTCCTGGTCGCCCCATTAAACTGCTCCCCTTGGGCGTCCCAAGAATCAACTCCACTGGTGCGTCCCAAGAATAATCTCCACTGGTGGTCCCCACATAACCCAGCCCGCACTGAATGCAGCAGTTTTTGGGCCAGCACATACCTGTGTAATGTAATGAGGTTGCGGATTCTTTTTGTTATTTTCAGTGGCCTCTTTTCAGAGAGTTACATGTCAATGCAGAAGCTGAAGGATTTGGCTGCCCAGCTTTTCTATGGGAATTAGTGGTGGACCTTTGATCCAGAATCCCTTAGCTGTATATGGTCCTGTTAGGCTATGTTCACACGGCTTATTTCGGGGCGTATTTGTGGACGTAATTACGTCCGCAAATACGTCCCGAGATACGTTTCAAATAATGAACAATTAGATTAGCATTGATTCCAATGTACAATACGCCTCGTCGTTTACACGAGGCGTATTTCCGCGACGTATTTTCGCCATCTAAATATGATCATAAAATTTAGTCCCCTGTCACTTATTGAGGCGTTTTTTGCAACGTAAATCCCCATAGTAAAGAATGGGGAATGCATTTACGACGCAAAATACGTGCCACATTTTGTGACACGTATTTGAAACGTATTTCGGGACGTATTTGCGGACATAATTACATCTGCAAATACGCCTCGAAATAAGCCGTGTGAACATAACCTTACTGTACGGAGAGTGACTGGCCGGTGGCCTGAGCGATGCAGTTTTATCTGAAGGACTTGTCCTGTTTTAAGTTTCTCATTACTATTCAAGTTGGGCATACTAAAAGCATCGGCGCTGATGATTTGAATAAGTCTTATCTAGAGTGGCGTCTATGATCGGATTATGGGAATTTGCTATTATTCAAATTTTAGGAGGCTGGAAAGAGGAGCCTGTGCAGACCAACAAAGGCCAATTCAGATGTAACGCCTCCTCTGAGTTTCTATAGCCCATGGTATGAGCTGAAGCTTTTTCACTGCTCTTCTTCATTGTTTTTTTTCGGCTTTTCTGGCTCAGTGTGTTGCCTAAGATCTAATTTGTTCCTTTGGGGCTCATCTGATTCTATAGAGTTTCCTTCCTTTCCATTATGACGGACACAGCATTGGAAACCCAACAGGTGCCAATGGCTGCCATTAATGTCCATTGTGAAATGGGCCTGTTTGAACCTCTGCAGAACAGTACCTCCGATGTGGAGGTCATCTGGGCTTTACTCACTATCAAGTCAAGTTAGTGTAGAAGAGGCGCTTGTTTATGGCCAGGGTCGCTTCTAAGGAATTTGGTCCACACTGATTTTATATTGGGGCAGCACCAGTTGTGTACACAGCAGGCACATCATCCGAGGGTGCTAATCTCAAGGGGAGGTGGAATTTAGACTGCTACAAGGACTATGTTCTACAAGAAACTTTTAACAGTTTAATCTCTGTTAGGGTCGACCTGTTGTTTGGCTCCTGGACCATCTATATGTTTTCTGGGCAACCCAATGGGCCTCTGGCAGGGCGGAGGCTTAACCATGGCTTTCACCAGGTGACTCTTTCATGGAGAAAGGTCCAAAGCCTTAGAGGTGGAAGAAGTTTACTTTCCTACCTTCTTATTACAGGCATACATCCAGGTAGGCAGAGAGGTCTCTTAAAGGGAACTTGTTTTTGGAAAATAACTTTTTGTTTAACTCATGTTTTATGTTAAACACATTTTTTAAGAGTTTTTGGTTGTGTTTTTTTTTTCCTTAATTGATCAATATTTTTAAACAATTCTGAAATCCTGCAGTTTTCACTTTGCCACCAGGTCTAATAATATAAACGTACAAACAAAAATGTAATGGGTCAAATAACTGCAATACATGCACGTGTCAAGGCACTGCAAAATTGTAGAAAAAAACTAAAAAAGTGTCAACACCCTAAAAAAATAAAATTAATATTTTATTGATTTACATTAAAAACACATGATTATAAATGAAACCATATCAACCCAATGAGATAGAAAAAAGTGGCTCACAGAGACCCAAAATAAATACATTTAAATTAATGAAAATCATTAATAAATAACAAGTGCACATGGGACAAATAATCATATAAATAATCAGAATAAATAATCAATACGTAACCTATAATAGGGCCAGGAGCACCCCACCCGAATGCACGTATCGCAGTTGCACTTTGTCAAGGGAAATTTATTCTGCTTATTTATATGATTATTTATCCGATGTGCACTTGTTATTTATTAATGATTTTCATTCATTGATATGTTTTTATCTCGTTTCTCTGTGAGCCACTTTTTCTATCTCATTGGGTAAATATGTTTTCATTTGGAATCATGTGTTTTTAATGTAAATTAATAAAATATTCATTTTATATTTTTTGGTGTTGACACTTTTTTTTTCTTTTTTTTCAGGTCTAATAATAGTCTAACACGGGATCCACCAGTCACAATAGGAGATGGTCACAGCTCACCCTCTCTCACTCCCTGCACATTGACTTCTTCCCGGGTCACAGAGCATGCCCAGAAAACTCTCCTATATAAGTCAATGGGACTGCTCCTGTTCTCAGACTTCTATGACCATGTACCTGCTGTAAAAAATCTCTCTAAATGTTGTTAAAAGCAGCTCAGGCAATATAGCCGCCCCCATAATCATATACAGAAAACAGATTTTAAAAATCTACAAACAGAAAATAGAAACAGCGAAGAGAAAAAAATGAAATCGTCGGTTTTAATTAAAAAACCAAGCCAGATAGATTCCTTTAAGAAAAGTGAATGCAATGGTGCACAGTCCAGAGAGACAGACACTGCAGAGGTCATGGGGGCCCTAAAGAAGATGGGGCCCAGCCTTGGTTTACTCAATCCCATTTCTGTTGGATGGCAAATCCCTCATCTATGGAGGAGCCGTTGTGTTAGCAAATCATGAGGGACTGAAATTCATAAACAGGACACATACACAGGGCCCTTATGTCCTGGTTGGCATCACAATGGGGGCCGTGTTTAATCTGGAATACTTATGAACCCATCTATGGTCACAATGAACTGAACTTTTTCCTAAAATAAAATCAGTTCAGCCAGTTCTTAGTTTTATGGGCATCAGGAGAGCAGGTCCAATGTGGTTATTACAGCCCCAAAAAGGGGTTTTATCCTCCAACTTCCTCAGCTAATGGACATAAGCCCAGCCTAAATTACTCCTGTGGAGGAGTCACCGGCACCAGAGAAGCGGGGTGGCTTGTCCAGGTGGGCCCTAGCCTCTGGGGAACAGGGAGACTCATTTTCTTTATGTGCAGCTGGTGTCTGCTCCCTCTTCCGGGCACTGCAGCATTGTGTATGCCTAACAAATAAATCTAAAATTTGTGTAATTAGCCTCTGGGGGAAAACGTCCCGGACACAGATTCTGGATTCTACTCCTGCTTCTTATGTCTTGTATAACTTGTACACGTGGATTTGCATAGTCTGGGTAAAATAACCTGTAATGCTCCCTAAGTAAGTACCCCCAGATTTCACAGGAACGGGTGAACTAAGACTCAGTGCACAAACCAGATACCATAAATGCCCCCATAAGGCACCTCCTTGCCTGTGATTTCCTTCAGCTTCCATGTGCACATGCTCCATCAGATGCCACAGACGTATCCTCAGCAGACCCCACATAAAGGGAAGTGCCCGATCCCCCATATAGGGTTATCTGCTGGTGCACACCAGGAAACATCGACAGGACATCAGGAAGGGCCTCCATTGTTTGGGTTTGGGTGGGTCGGGACTTCTGGGACTTTTCACCTTTCAGAGCAATGGGGTTTACTGCAGGGCTGCAGACAGAAAGGGGGGGCACTGAGACAGAATGAGAAGCATGAAGGGGGGCACAGTTCATAGCCGGTAAGACGAGGCCTAAACGAGGTGTAACCTGCCAATGGGCAGGAACTAATAAGAGCCAAGATGGCGGCTCTGCCAGTATTTCCATGTGACTCAGTAACCTTCGATACAGGGATGCACGGTATTCCCCCGCCCATGTCAGGAGTAGCCCCTCACCTCTACTGCCTGACTCCTCATCATACCGGTTGTGATGGTGACATTATGTTCTTGTTACAGGTATCCATGTGTTTCCTGGGGGGGGTCTGTGTCATGTTTGTATCTCAGCCTGGAATGACCACACAAAGGAGGGGAGATGAGCCTTCCTGGTGCAGTCAGTGTCATACCCCCCCACTGGGGACCCTTCCCCTGGGGTGACCGGGGCTTATCATCCGCTCTGTTGCTGGGGAGGCTACTGGGGACTGCACAGAGGAAACGGGCATGTGGGGGGTAGTAGTATTGGGTGGTAGTAGTTGTTTTGAGTCATTCCCCCTGATATGTGTGTTTAAAAGGGAGACAAAGGCCAGGACACTGTTGTGATGAGTTGTATCTGTGTGAAATTGAAAGAAAAGAGGCCAGGATTTGAGTTGCGCACCAGAACTTGGGGCCAGAAGAATGAGGAGCTGAATTGGAGGCCAGCACCTCTGAGAGAAGATTTGGACTATTGCTGAGACTTATGTGTGGACTTTCTTAAAAAAGCTGCTGCAAATACTCTGAGAACTAGAAGTAAAACATCAGTTTAGACTTTTCTTGGATATGAAGTTGTTTTTACCTTCAACATCAATACAATTGGTTGGAGCTGTTCCCCCCACATCTGTACTCGCTCTGCTGATTGTGTGTTGATCATACAAACCCCATGACACCATAAGGGAACTAACTGAATGTAATCCCTATGCAGCTCTGTCTGTATAGTGCTGTCACAACGCATCAGTTGCCTCTCTTCTTTAGGCCGTACTGAAAATACCTCAGCATGCGCCTCATGTGTGTCACACCTGTACGTAGGTGGTAAAATAAGATCTACTTTGGTAACTGATAGGGAAACGCTTCCTCATCCTGAACGGTGTGTGAGCTTCTATATCAGGGCCCATTGATGTGGGGCAGCCCGTCAATGCACAACAGATGTGCTAGGCCCAGGTTCACCTCCACTTGTTCATATCTGAGGAGTAGAACTCAACTGAATAAACTGCACTAACAACTGAAACCATTCACGTAGGGACGTCCTACACTGTCCACAAAAAGTTCAGAATATTTGACTTTTGGTTGAAATTTCAGGATGAACATAAAATGTATTGACATTTTTTTTAAAATGAGCTAAATGAACCCATTTCCTTCATTTAGATGCACATGTCCAGCTGTTCGATGTTTCTGGACTTTTTGCACAACTTGCTGATCTCTAACAAGGAGCTTAATGGCAAAATTCCCAAAAGGTGTTTGATCCCAGAATTGGGATTAAACAGTCCTCCTCATCCTGCTTTTCACATTGTGACATCATGAGACAAGACACCTTACATTATCCGACTATTGTGAGGCTTCAAGCAGGATGCTCTCAGACGGAAATGGCCACTGAGACTATCACAGAGTGTCATCAGCAGGTTGTATTAGAGATACAGAGAGACTGCAAGAGTCACAGAAAGGCAAAGAAGTGAACATCCTCTAACTACGTCATACACTGATGACCGCTTCATTGTAACTAATGCCCTGCGGAGCCGGATGATGAATGCCGCACATCTCCAGGCACGTGTAAGGGGGGGTGAGAGGCACCAAATGTCACGTCAGACCATTTGTAACTGATTACATCAGTGTGGTCTGCGTGCTGGACGACCCGTCCACAACTCCAGGCACATCATCTTCTGGGCAGGGAGCATCTATGCTGGATGAGGGAGCAGTGCTCCTCAATGCTGTTCAGTGATGATCGATTCAAGTCGATTCAATCTGAGCAGAAATGATGGCTAGCATTGATGCTGGAGATGTCAGGAGAACGCTATGGATCAGCCAGGTGAGGTACCATTGCCGGTCATCTAGCGCGCAGACCACACTTATATAAACCATTACAAATAGTCTGACCTGACAGTTTCCTCTCATCTCCCTTATACATACCTGGATATGTGCGGCATTCATCATCCGGGTCTGCAGGGCATTAGTTACAATGAAGCGCTCATCAGTGTGTGATGGAGCCAAAGGACGTCCACTTCTTTGCCTTTTTGTGACTCTTGCAGTCTCTCTGTATCTCTGTAACTCTAAGATCAGTTGCCACTTTCATCTGAGAGCATCCTGCTTGAAGCCTCACAATGGCGAGGTACTGTTTATCTATTCACATTGATCCCCTAAATTTATTGGGTGATTCTGGGATCAAACACCTGTTGGGAATTTTACCATTAAAGGGGTTGTCTTGCTACAAGGATCACTTTTTATGTTATCTTGCAAAAACAAGTCACTTTGCAATGTCTGTCCATTTTTTGTGTCCTACCTATTCCTAGATTACCCCTTTTGTATGGGCTGAATCAGCTCCTCAGGTCACTATAGCTACAGACTTGTTTGATCTCTCCTGATAGGCTGCCAGCACTAGTTGCTATAGCTACAGACCTGTTCGATCTCTCCTGATAGGCTGCCAGCACTGGTTGCTATAGCTACAGACCTGGCTTTTACTGCAGCCTAGTAGAACCCAGTAAACACACCTCTGAATTCAAAATGAAACCAAGAAAACACGACTGAGGTGAGATGAATCAATGTAGTGAGACAACCCCTTTAAGCTCCTTGTTAGAGATCAGCAAGTTGTGCAAAAAGTCCTGACACATTGAGCAGCGGGACACATGCATCTATAGGGGAGAGGTCGCCTCATTTACTGCATCTATAGGGGAGAGGTCGCCTCATTTACTGCATCTATAGGGGAGAGGTCGCCTCATTTACTGCATTTTAACATTTTTTCAAGAAATGTTATGTTCATCCAAAAGCCAAACCTCCCTCTATCTTAGTGAGTAGTGTATAGAGAAGCTGTTACATCTGAACACATACGGTATGATGGAAATGGGTTTCTGAGATGATGACAGCGGTGGATCTGGCACAGCATCTAGTTGCGGCACTGTTATGTGGTTTTGCACAGGAGTCTGTGTATAATGTTCTTGCAGATCAGCCAGGTCACATATATCTCTTCTTTACACGGGGTGCAAGCTCTGAGCTTTTATTCGGAAAGTATTCTGGTGGGAAATATTGGGGACCATAGGTGATGGTGGGGAGGTTATAAGGTGTGAGCTGGTGGGGGATGATAGGTGGAGCTGAGGGGCCAATGGGGCGATAGGTGAGGTTGGTAGGGAGTGATAAGTGGAGGTGAGGGTGCTATGGGGTGATAGGTGGAGGTGGGGAGGTTATGAAGGGTTAGGTGGAGGTGAGGGGGTAGATGGGGAGGGGCTAAAGGTGGGTGGAGTTATGTATATGAGGGATGTTTAGGATAATAGGATGCATTAGGAGGGAGACTTCAGAACACAGTTTACAGGCACAATCACCTTGGGGAAGGGGCAGAGGACCATCCCGCTGGAAATTGTGCTGCGGCTGTACCCCCAGAATCATATTGTGCATGTTGAAGTTTGTACCCTGAAACCCCAGAAGATCAAACGCAGGCATGATGTTCAGAGGGTGCAGGGGATGAAGTTTAGTACTGTTATGCTTTCTTTAGTGCTTTTATTTTTTTTACAGGTTTCTCTTCGGACTTTGTCAGACCATTTTGTTAATAAAATGGTTAAACAAGTGCTGTTGTTGGGGAGAATTTATTTAAATAAAAGGCTTTTTTGCATTTTGTCTCAAATTTTTTCCATTGAATTTCAGTGTTATTAATGGAGGTGTCTGACAGATGCCTCTCCATTGCTATCGCTCGGGCTTGGTGTCACTATTACCCCGGTACCCAACGCACCAGGGGTACTGGGAAGAGCCAGGTAATCCTCAGAAGTGGACCCTCTAATGTGATGGTTTGCCTCTGGGGCGGCTGCAGGCTGGAATTTTTATGGTGGGGAGGGACCAGTATCCACGGACCTTCCCATCCTGATAGTATCAGGCTGTAACTGTCGGTTTTACCTTGGCTGATTTTGGAAAATGGGGGGTCCCCACATCTTTTATTTTTTTCAAAAATCATTTCTTTATTGAGAATTCTGAAATGACAACTCCTGTAATCATTAAAGTGGATGCCCAGGTTTAGATTCTCAATAAAAAAACATTTTTCAGAAAAAAAAACCAACTTTGTGGGGTCCCCATTTTCCAAACCCCCTCAGCGCAGTCTGTACAATCAAATTGGAAGGTCCATTGTTATGGTCCCCCCCCATTCAAAAAAATGCCCCCACAGGCCCCAGAGGTGGGACATCAATTTAAGGGGGTTTCCCTTTCTGAAGGTTGCTCCCTTTCCATCCCTGGTGCATTGGGAAAAAGACATAATGTGACACAGGTTTGGGTTTAGCCTTGTGGTGAAAAATACACGCCCCCTAAAAACTAAACCCAAGCAATAGTAATAAAGAGGCATCTGTCAATCACCTCCATTACTAACACTAGAAGAAAATGAAAAACAAAAAACAAAACACACAGAAACACTTTTATTTAAATAAACACTCCCCAACAACATCCATCGTTAACCATTTTATTTAAAAAAATAAATAAATCCAGGGTTGATCCAACATCGTCCACCAAATCCGAAGTAGTCCAAAAGGAAACCTGTAAATAAACAAACATGAGACATATATACAAACACAGGCTGATCCCAAACAGATCCCGCAAAGTGTGTGGAGAAAAGGGGTTTCTGTAACTTTTCCGCATGCAAGGAAATGGAAACCCCCCCCCCCCCCATTGTGGCATCCCGTTTCCTTCATAGGGGAAAACGGGTTTTCAATTTTGGGAAATTTGGGGCAAAACACCCCAGCTTTTCGTATGCTTTTGTTTTTTACCAATTGGAAAATGGGTGATGTCCCCTCCGCACGAGTTTTCTCAAAAACCAAATTTTGGGAAAAAATGGGTCTCACCCATGGGGGGGACATCACCAAAACTTTTTAAATAGGAAAACGTGTGCTAATCACTCCCCACTTTTAAACCTGTACCCAACTCCCTTTCCCTGCTGTGTTGCCCCCCCCCCCACCACCTCTTTTAAAGTCCCCGTGTGCTCCTTTCCCCCCCACACTCTCTATAATGTCCCTGCTGTGCTGCCCATCCCCCCACACACTCTCTATAATGTCCCTGCTGTGCTGCCCATCCCCCCACACTCTCTATAATGTCCCTGCTATGCTGCCCATCCCCCACCACTCTCATAATGCCCTGCTGTTTGTTTTTTTTTCCCTCCCCCCAACACTTTATAATGCCCCCCCTGTGACTTTTTCCCCCCCACACTCTCTATAAAAGTCCCTGCTGTTACTTCTCCTCCCACACTCTCTATAATTCCTGCGTGCTGCCCCTACCCCCCACATCTCTATAATGTCCCGCTTGCTGCCCATCCCACACCACTCTCTTAAAATCCCGCTGGCTGCCCATCCCCCACACCAAGTTGCCCAAATTTTGAAATTGAAAAAGCAGGGATTGTGGGGCGGCGTGCGTTTTCGGGTTCCACCCCCCTTCAAAAACCCCACCCCCTCCACCCCAATGATAACGGGTTTGGGGGGAAAGCCAGGGAATCCCTTATAGCCAGGTAGTACCCCCCAAACCAGGTAGTGCCCCCTTTAAAGGCAGGTGAGCCCCCCTTGTAGGCAAGTAGATGCCCCCTCGTAGCCAAGTAGATGCCCCTCTGTAGCCAAGTGATGCCCCCTTTAGCCCGGTAGAGGCAAATTTTTGGCCCGGTAATGCCCCCCTTTGTTACCGGTAGATGCCCCCCTTTGTTAGCCAGGTAATGCCCCCTTGTTCCAAAGGAGATGTCCCCCTTTTTTAGCCAGGTAATGCCCCCTTTGTTCCCCGGAAGATCCCCCCATTGTTTCCAGGGAGGCCCCCCCTTGTTAGCCAGGTAGTGCCCCCATTGTTAGCCGGATGCCTCCCTTTTTTGCCCGGGTAGTTTCCCCCCTTTTTAGCCAGGTATGCCCCCGTTGCCAGGTAGTGCCCCCATTTTTAGTCAGGTGATTCCCCCTCTTTGCCCGGTAATGCCCCTCTGTTGCCCAAATAGATGCCCCCCCCCTTTTAGCCAGGTAGAGCCAAAATTTGTAGCCGGTAGATGCCCCCCTTTTTTACCGGTTAAAAGCCCCCCTTTGTTAGCCCCGGTATGCCCCTTTGTTAGCCCGGTAGTTTTCCCCCTTTGTTAGCCCGGTATTCCCCCCCTTTTTTTTCCCGGTAGATTTCCCCCCTTGTTTAGTCGGGAGTTTCCCCCCTTTGTAGCCAGGGAGGCCCCCCCGTTTGCCAGG
>JAODAL010032550.1:15000-46800 GCA_025379985.1 Phyllomedusa bahiana | reverse complement strand
TCTATCCCGAATTTTGACGCAGTGTGTCACATTGAAGCAACACCCATGTTCCCCTGGGACCACACCCACTCTCGATAAGCCACTCCCACCTATCAAACAGTGATCAGAAAGTGTATAAAGCCCTTAATAAATGTGTCTGGGACATGATGAGCCACTTTGTGGCACATTTTAAGACACTTTTCTGCAAACATAATTGTAAATGAGGACCAGTGTCTTGACGCTAATACAGGTATCCAACCATTTGTGGTGAAGTCAGTATTACCTAGAGCTTAATGGGGGGACACTTTTTATATTGCCAAATATTCTAGGTGTCGGACAAAGGACACCAGATTTCTCAAATAATTATTGCACGTTTTAAGGGGAATGAGCCACCTAGAATTTATTTTAATAATTAAAATCATATTTTAAAACAAAGGGCGACATGTATGAACATTGGCACTGACAGGACAGTACTAAATCCCTTTTTTAAAGGGGGTTTTTCACTCCCGGTTTGCTTCTTTGTTAAAAGTTTTGAAAAACAAGTCTTTGCAAAATTGTCCATTTACAATGCCCTACCTTTTTCCCCAGATACCCCCTTTTTGAGGGGGCTGCATCAGCCCTGGGTTTGTATAGTACAGACCTGTTTGACCCTCCTGAAGGGCTTCCAGCACGGGGGGCTTAGTAAGCCCTGGCTTCTACTGCAGCCTAGTCTAGGAAGCTAGAAACACCTTTAAGGGAGTTAAAAGCCCCAAAAGTATAAACCCGTTTTCCAGGTCATAAACAGGCGGTGTAGTGCCAATACCACAAGTCTGGTCGACAACCCTTTACCCCGGTCTGTCTGTTTAACTGTTTAACTAATTTTTTGGGGTCAAACATTGTAAAAAGTTTTTCTACTTTTATGAGTGGTGCGACCCCTCCGGAACGGCCCAGATCTTTGGCGCATTAAAAAGGCACTACTAACATGGAAAGTTAAAGAAACAAAAAAAACAAAACACCACAATTAAAAAAACAAACAAAAAACAACCAAACAAGTAAACAACACCGGATTAATCACTTTTGGACGCCCACAGACTGTCCGGATGCTCCACAAGTGACGCTGCAAAGATGTTTTTAGACGTCCAAGCAGAGACTGCAGCTGCAAGGAGATAATGGAGCTGCAGGAATAGAGAGCTGCCTGCCAGTGACAGCCGGGCTCTTCAGAGAGAAGGTGGGGACAGTCAAGTGAGTGCTGAGCTCTATATTACCATTGTAACTGGGGCTAATTTGTCAGCCACATTTACAGGGTAAAGAAGCAACTAAAAGAAATATATATGTACAAATGCGTCCCAGATATATGTTTCTGAATATATGGGGTCAGGACAACAATGCATATAATAAACTCCAACTTTTAACTTCACTCTTGATAACCCCAAAAACATTTAGAGCTAGAAAACTTATTTTAGTGCCATTTTTTGACCATAAACACTAAAATAAACTTGAAAAACAGACATTTTCTTCTTTTTCTCTGAAAAAATATATAAAAAAAGGTGTAATAAGTGTAATAAATTACCTAAAAATAAAGCCTTATGTATCATGAAAAACAGCAAAAATAAAATAAAATAAAAATATGCCTAGTCAGGAGCAGGAGATAAACAATCCTGTCAGGAAGTGGTTAACATAAAAACTTGATGAAAACAATATTGTTTGAATGTGCATGTCGGAGGAAGGAGAGAACTGAAGGGGCGTTCCTATAATAATAATAATAACCAATCCACAAGATGGCAGTAAGTGACGCAGTGTTGGGGGTCCGACTGCTGGGACTACGGTTATAAGAATAGAGGTCCCGAGTGCTCCTGAGTGGTGAGGTGGTTGAGTATGCGCGAAACGATAGTAGGCTTTGTTGCCGTCCATCATGTCTGGGTTTTAATGCCACTTATGGAATAAAGTAACTTAAATGTGGAATTGGTGAGTGCCGCCTTCATTTTCTCTTCTGCTATTGGTTGAGTATGTGCACTGCTCTCAACTGCTGCTCTATTCAAAAGGACCCCCATTTTCATGATCTGTTGGGGTACATTACCTGCTACTGGAAATAAGTGGGGGTTTTAATCAAACACTAATATGCCCATATAAAATCGGTAGTTTTATGAAGTCACTTTTCAGCAGTCGGCGTCACACAGGCTACTGCACTAAAGTAAGCTGTGTAAGAGTTTGTCCCCACGGCAAGGGTTTTTGGAAAGTTTTTCAGATGGTTTGCGGTTTTAGAAACCATCTGAAAACCTGCAAGCAACGCTCCCTCATAGACTATAATAGAAAAACGGTTCAGCAGTCCCCACCGAACTATATTTCCGCCGGGCGGTTTTTAACACTGCCGGCGGTCTGAAAAACATAGAACATGTTCATTCTTCCGACCGATTTCCAGACAGAAAATTAACATTGGAGTCAATGTAAAACGCTCAGAAACTGAGTGAGCTTTTTTTGGTGCAGTTTTTGATGCGGTTTTTGCAAAAAAAAAAAAGAAAAGAAAAGTGAAGAATGAGGGTGTTTTTGCAGGTCCTTTTGCACTACTTTAACACAGGAAGGTCCTCCAAAGCACTTCAGTGTGAACAAGAGTCTATAAATCCTCTTTTTAGCCTAAACTAACTAAATTATTATGCTATTAATATGCACATGTGCTTAAAGTGAAAAAGTTGGCCTTTGTGCATTATTGTTAAATTGTGGAGCTAAAAAAATCAGGAATACTTTTGCACTCAGTACACTTTTCAGCTTGAAAAACAGTCCAAAAACCGCTGGACAAAAACAGTTCACAAACTAAAACCCGCCGAAAAACAGACCGGTTTTTGTTACAAACACAGTCCAAAAACCGACTGTAATGGACGGTGCCACCGAGGTAAATACCGAGCTGTTTTTGTCATTTGCCGTGTGAACGCACCCGAACATTACATGTGAACTCCACTGGTCTCTATGAATCAGCAGTCCCAATGGGCATATTTCAAGCCTGGCTGCTCCTCACCACCAATTCACAGAGTTCAATGGCCCTTGTGTACACAGTAGTAACACTGTCCATGCTGACCAGGCAGCTCTGCAAAGTCTGTTGCTAAGAAGCAACCATTTCATCATTTCCATAAGGGAATGCTCGTGAAGGTAGATATTCACAGCTCTGCTTGTAATGAACAGACGTACCCGGTGTATGAAGGGTCAGATGTTTTTTTTCTTTATGGGAAATATTAATACTAGGGAATAAATAATGAAAGGGTAATAATTAGTGGCCCAGCGATCATATAACTTTTATCAGCTATATTAGTGAATTTTATCATGTAACGTTAAAGGTATTAAACCTTTTTACAGAAAAAAAAATGATAACTGCAAAATTGAAGAGTAAAGTCGAATAGATGCAAAGCAAATGTAAAACCCCAGCTTAAAACATACAGGACACTAGGCAAACTATCCAAATCATGGCCGGGCTTAAGTAAGATGGCGGTAACGTCACTGCAAAACACAAAGGGCTTCCTCTCATCACATTTGCACGATCTCTCGCATTACAATTCCAAAAGAATAATAGTTTCGAAAGTAAAGCAAATTTGGCAAACATTTGCATTCTACTATTTTTCAATATTTATTTTTTTTTAAAGGAGTTTTCCAGTTTCTGTTAATTACAGGGTATACCAGCTTCATTTATCATCTATCTACTGCATGGATAGTAAATGTTAGGTTAAAGGGTTGTCTCACTACATTGATTCGTCCTGTTTTCTTGGTTTCACTTTGAATTCAGGGGTATGTTTACTGGCTTCTACTAGGCTGCAGTAGAAGCCAGGTCTGTAGCTATAGCAACCAGTGCTGGCAGCCTATCGGGATAGATCAAACAGGTCTGTAGCTATAGCGACCTGAGGAGCTGATGCAGCCCATACTAGAGGGGATATCTAGGAATAGGTAGGACACTGTTAATGGACATATATCGCAAAGTGACTTGTTTTTGCAAGATCTTTAACATAAATAGCAATCCTTGTAGTGAAACAACCCCTTTAATGCTGGTTTGACTGCCGAGACCCTATAACAAAGGACCCCTTGGCCAGTCCCACTGCAGCATGATCAAAGGACTCCTCAATGCAAAGCTATGTAGCACTCCTGCACAGGTTTACGATCGTATCTCCAGGACGCTTTTCGTTTTTTAAAAGCGCCGAGAGTAAGTCGTCAGTGTGGTGCCATAGACGGCAATAGAAAAGACGAGTGCATGTTACACAGCTGTCTTTTCTCTGCCGTCTTTCGGCAGCGGCGATTATACAAAGTTGTATAATAGCCGGTGCTTCTCTCTTCTGACGTCTTCCCATACAACTATTGTATGGGGGCTCGGAAACGGAAGCGGCCGCGGCTTTTGACAACGGACAAAGCCCGGGTCCTGCATCAGAGAAAGAATGGCCCTTTTAGGGCTGTTTTTCTTATGCGTGTAGACATAGCCAAAGTCTTCAGGACTGATAGCACTCCCTGATAGGTGGGGGGCACAGAGGTAACAAGTAAAAGGATAAGACCAGATTTAAAATATGAAAACTGCTTTAACACTATTACACATAATAAAAACCTATAGTAGTTGAAAAGTTTCTCTGACATTTTGACGTAGTTTACATCATCATGTGTCAAAGGCAATATGGCGTGAGCTCAGTAGCCGAACCCTGACATCTGCTTGTAACAGCATTGTATAGTTGACTGCATGTTCAACTAAATAAAAAGTTTTTTTTTTCAAATACAGCAATAGTAAAATAGTTCCTATAGTAATTCATCTACTTTTTCTCTTCTCTTCTAGAGCAGGAAGGTCAATGAGACTGGTATATCTTTCTGTGGGGAAAGATTCAGTAGAATTTGTATTGAATGCATTTAAAACTTATTCTGAGTTCAGGAGTCTAGCAGGTGGTCTTATCAATGATTGACAGCTTTCCTTGTATTAGCTTGCATAAGAGATAGCTGTCAATCAGTAATAACACCGCCTACTGGACTCAACCCAAAATAAGGAAGGTTTTACATAGATAAAATCTAAGTTCTACTGAAGCTTTCGGCACAGAGCAATATATTAATCTGCTCCGCTTTTCCTGCTTTATAACAGGCTACAAGCAGATCAGATATTTTCAATGCTCTCTTTAGGAGTAGGTCCTCGCTGCATGTGTAAGATGCCAGTCGGATTCTGTTTAAGAATCCGGATGATATTTTATCATCTTTTTAAAGGTTTTGGGGGACGGTTCTGTCCACGGTTTGTGTTTTCGCCTGTCCCCCGTAACTGGTTGGAAGTGTGCATGAAGCCATGCCGTTTGGACGTACCCCAAGGGCACGTCCCCACTGCACGGGTTTGCGGCCGGTTTTTCATACGGTTTGCGGTTTTGCAAACCGCCCGCAAACGAGCACAACGGGGCTCTATGGAAAACCCGTGCAGCAGTCCCCACCGCACGGGTTTCCGTCCGAAAAACATTGTGCATGCACATTCTTCCGTCCGGTTTTCGGACAGGAATATGTGCATGTCAATGGTAAGGGGGAGAGAAAAGGGTGCGTTCACACAGCAAAGGACAAAAACAGCTCTGTTTTTGCCTCACATTTCAAGCGGTTTTTGGACTTTTTTGTCACAAAAAACTGTCTTTTTCAGTTTTCGGTTTTTTAACTGCTTTTGTCCCGGTTTTCTCAGCGGTTTTTGGACTGTTTTTCAAGCTGAGTAGTTTACGGAGTGCAAAAGTATTCCTGATTGTTTTTTTCTCCACAATTTACAATGATGCACAAAGGCCAACTTTTTCACTTTCACTTTAAGCACATGTGCATGTTAACAGCATAAAAAATTGGTTAGTTTAGGCTAAAAAGAGGATTTAGAGACTCTCGTTCACACTGAAGTGCTTTGCAGGACCTTCCTGTGTAAATAAAAGTGCAAAAGGACCTGCAAAAAACACACCCACTATAGGTAGGATCATTCTTCACTTTTTTTTTTTTTTTTTTTTTTTTTTTACAAAAACCATTGACTCCAATGTTAATTTTCCATCTAGAAACCGGTCGGAAGAATGAACATGTTCAATGTTTTGCGTTCAGTGGGGACTGCTGGGCAGTTTTTCTATTAAAGTCTATGGGAGAGAGTTTGTTTCAGGTTTTCAGACAGTTTGTAAAACAGCAAACCGTCGGAAAAACCGTCCAAAAACCCTTGCCGTGGAGACATGCCATAAGGGTATGTTCACAAGCCGTCTTGCCTCCGTAAGAACATCTGCTTTCCTGTTGTGTCTCTGGGTCCATTAGCACGGACCCAGAGACGCATCTAACAATTAGTAGTGAGTTTATCACTGCCCGCAATGAGGAACACGCAGCGGCGTTCACATGAGAGATCGCCGCTGTGTGTTTGCATCACACCTGTCGGGTCTGTCTTGCGGATGCGATCCAAGAATTGCATGTCATTTGTGATAAACTCACTGCTAATTGTTGGATGCGTCCCTGGGTCCATTCTGAGGGACCCAGAGACGCATCAGAAAAGCGGATGTTCATACAGAGGCAAGACGCCATGTGAACATACCCTAAGTGTTCTCCATGGTCAAGGCTATAATTAAAAAAAAATACCAGAATTGCCATTTATTAGTCACTTCACAGTCCTAAAAAATGTAATAAAAAGTTATAAAGGGATGTGGACCCAAAGTGAGTATAAAGAAACAACAGCTCACAGACACAAGGAAAATGAAAAATAAAAATACATACATATTTTCAAAAGAAGTAAAATATAACAAAGTATTCAAATCTGGCATCACTAATATTATTGACCCAAAAAATAACAATGGCAGAGCTGCATTCTTCCCACGCCACACTACCTACATCAAATCATATTAAATGGTACCATTAAAAAATATAACACATCCCTCAAAAAACACAAGTTTATATCAAAGAAAGCAATAAAAAAAGTTATAGCTCTAAAAATGTGGGGATGAAAAAAATGAAAACAAAAACTGCTTGGGGAAGAGGTTAAAGGGAACGTATCACTTCTTTTCTTGCTTTTATAGTGTAAGCTGCCTCCAGCTGTATACTAGAAGGTGTTATTTTTCAGTGTAATCCTGCCTGTGATGATCATGAGGAGACTGCTGAGAGTGATCTCTACAGAACAGGAAGTGTTAGACTATGGTGAAGCACAGTGGTCAGACTAAAGCTGCAAGATCTCAGGACTTTTATTTTTAGTATAGTGATTGAGAACACGGCACAAAAGTTAGTAAGTAAACACTGAGCTTAGATTCCCTTTACGCTGGCAAATCGTTATATTACATTTGCCTCTTTGCCAAATTAGATGTAAATCCCAAAGTAAAGTCACTTATCCACTTTCTACTAGTTTGTTACTTTTGTCAATTACTGAATTTTTCCTTACAAAGGCGAAGCAGTAAGAGAATGTGATCCGAGCCCGATCAGGTTACTTACACTGCATTTTCCTCCTTTTCCTCTGACTTGATTTGCAGGTCAGTCTCTGGTGCTGCGCTCTTAGTGCGCTCATCCATCCAATCGGAGACATGCTTCAGGGCGCACTCCACTGTAGACACCATGTTCTGGACCGCTTCCAACTCCTCTGGAGAGGGGTATATGGTGGAGTGTTTGGCCATGACATGGCGATCATCATTAGCAAATGAGCGAATGGATCTCTGAAATAATGCACAGAAGAGAAAAATAAGATAACCAATCATGCTTAAAGGGGGTTCTCACTACAATGATTAGAGGCAGATAAGGGAAGACTTTCTAAAAACTTTGCTTTGTTGAATTTTCTTTGGTCAGGACAAAGAAGATTTGATCTCCTCTTGAAGCTCACAATTTTCTAGTTACGACTATCTCTCTCCCTGCTCTCTTTTACTTCTTATTGCTCTAAGCTGCCATCACTCACTCCAACCATGGCAAGTCACCTCTTGCAGAGTCTTATCACTAGTGACTGACTTTGAAAGCCTCTCGTTTAGCCAAGTAAACACCCTTAAGGCCATGTCCCCACTGCACGGGTTTTCGGCCGGTTTTTCAGTCGGTTTGCGGTTTTTCAGACCGCCTGAAAAACCGCCCGAAAATGAGCACAATTGTGCTCTATGCAAAACCTGTGCAGCAGTCCCCCACTGCACGGTTTTTTCCGTCGTGAACGTTTTGCCGCCGGCGGTAAAACATTGTAGAAGCACAATCTTCTGTCCGGTTTCCCGACGGAAGATGTACTTCTCAATGGGAGGGGGGAGGGCTGTTCTCCGCTCATCGTGGAGAACAGCCGCCCCCCCCCCCCACCCCCTCCCCCCCGGCCGTGGGGACGGGCGCAAACGCGCCCTTACAGCTCTGCAGCCTGAGTAGTACACTTGTCAATATAACAGGAATAGCTAGGAACAGCGTTGATATGTCAAATACTGCTATGGACCTGCCCACAGCCTGAACAGGATGTGAGAGTCTATACCTGGCTGTGGCTCTGTTGAACAACCCCTTTAACCATCACATAATAAGTTCAATAGAGGAAAAGAAACTGACTTTTGGGATACAAAGCTGTGTGTGATTTAGATCAGAGAAAGGCTGGGTTCACACTGCTTTTTTTTTTTTTTTCAAATTGCACTTTGTGTGTTTTATGCACTAAAAAGCGCAATACAGTAATTATTTTTTTTTTTTTAAAACCATTGCATGTATTTTTTATAACAGGAATTCAAAATCCACAACAAAAAGTATGTTTTGCCAATGCGTATGTAACATGAAATACATAGAAATCAGCACTCTGATTGGATGGGGTAATCCACATCCTGTAAAGCAGCAAAATCCATGTGAAGTAGAAAAGTAACAGAAATCTGTGGATGTCTCAGAATTCTACCGTATATTACATAGTATTTCCTATTCCAAGGGAAAAATGCTGAGTGACTATAGCCTAAAAAGCAGAGCAATTCCTGATAGGACTCCTGAGAGACAGTAAGAGCCCCGCTAACCCCGGCCACACGCAATGATTGACAGCTTTGCCGTATCAACACAGATACTGAGGAAGCAGTCACTCTCTCTTTGGTGTCTCCATTCCTCCAGAGCCCACCCCAAGTCTTCACACCCCTCACCCACCTAGGAAATGATTTATACATTGCCAATCAAATGCATGACCTAGCAAATGTTTCATCCCCTGCTCCACTTCTGTGCAGCTGCATTGTTACAGGAGGTGATTCGCTCTGTGCACTGGTGGGAACCAGTTCAGTACAGCAGGTATTGTTGGTTCGTACTTTAACAACATAACACCCGGGCTATACAGTGGCCTAAGCTTTCAGTGGAAGCGGCACAAGCACAGAGCAGCAGAACAAAGGCAGGAATGAGAGCAGATAGCTTCCCATTAACAATGCACTGGATTCCTTCTCATTGGCATAGCCTGTAAATCACACATCTACGTCTCTTTCCACACTCTCTAGAGTATTTAATAATAATTGTGTCAATCACTCAATCCCCAAAAGGGAGTTTTCTTACACAGAGGTCCTTAGGACACAATATTTCCAGCATACAATGGTCTTTCCTGGGACACTGTATGGAGAGTCTTGTATCAAGATACAATGTCACGGACGCTGCTGATCTGCGGCTCCTGTGATTGATGTCAGATCCGCCCCATTATCATGAATGTTGTCCTTGTAAAACATTTGTATTAGTGAAGTGGATGTGGTCTAGTGGTGTCTCTCTGCAGTACAGTGCAGTACTACATGTCCTGTACTGCTCTTACATGTATTAGTGAGGTGCATGCAGTGATTGGTGGTCTATAGCGCCTCTCTGCAGTACAGTGCGGTACTACATGTCCTGTACTGCTCTTACATGTATTAGTGAGGTGCATGCAGTGATTGGCAGTCTAGTAGCACCTCTCTATAGTACAGTGCGGTACTACATGTCCTGTACTGCTCTTACATGTATTAGTGAGGTGCATGCAGTGATTGGCAGTCTAGTAGCACCTCTCTATAGTACAGTGCGGTACTACATGTCCTGTAATGCTCTTACATGTATTAGTGAGGTGCATGCATTGATTGGCGGTCTAGTAGCGCCTCTCTGCAGTACAGTGCGGTACTACATGTCCTGTACTGCTCTTACATGTATTAGTGAGGTGCATGCAGTGATTGGCGGTCTAATTGCACCTCTCTACAGTACAGTGCAGTACTACATTTCTAGTACTGCTCTTACATGTATTAGTGAGGTGCATGCAGTGATTGGTGGTCTAGTATCACCTCTCTACAGTACAGTGCGGCACGACATGTCCTGTACTGCTCTTACATGTATTACTGAGGGGCATGCAGTGATTGGTGGTCTATAGTGCCTCTCTACAGTAGTGCGGTACTACATGTCCTGCACTGCTCTTACATGTATTAGTGAGGTGGATGCAGTGATTGGCGGTCTATAGCACCTTTCTACAGTACAGTGCAGTACTACATATCCTGTACTGCTCTTACATGTATTAGTGAGGTACATTCTAGGTAAATATACGGATATCCAGCACGTTGCAAAAAATGATCGGCCAATGAAAATATGCAAAAATTTAATGAAGCGGTATAAAATCACAAGACAAGAGGTAAAGCACTCACCAGTCAAAAATAGCAACAATGCTCAGTGGCACAGGCATAGAGGGAGACATAGCGCTGATTAGTGAGGTACATGCAGTGATTGCTGGTCTAGTATCACCTCTCTACAGTACAGTGCGTTACTACATGTCCTGTACTGCTCTTACATGTATTAGTGAGGTGCATGTAGTGATTGGTTGTCTAGTAGAGCCTCTCTACAGTACAGTGCGGTACTACATGCCCTGTACTGCTCTTACATGTATTAGTCAGGTGCATGCAGTGATTAGTGGCGGTCTAGTATCACCTCTCTACAGTACAGTGTGGTACTACATGTCCTGTACTGCTCTTACATGCATTAGTGAGGTGCATGCAGTGATTAGCGGTCTACAGTGTCTCTCTACAGTACAGTGCGGTACTACATTTCCTGTACTGCTCTTACATGTATTAGTGATGTGCATGCAGTGATTGGTGGTCTAGTATCACCTCTCTACAGTACAGTGTGGTACAACTTGTCCTGTACTGCTCTTACATGCATTAGTGAGGTGCATGCAGTGATTGGCGGTCTACAGTGTCTCTCTACAGTACAGTGCAGTACAACATGTCCTGTACTGCTCTTACATGGATTAGTGAAGTGCATGCAGTGGTTGGCGGTCTAGTATCACCTCTCTACAGTACAGTGCGGTACTACATGCCCTGTGTTGCTCTTTACATATGCCTGGATTAGCAGCCCCTTTGGGCTCCAGATGAGGACCCCATTTCCTTTTTTCTGATACACTGTGTATAAAGTACATGACCCAAAAAAGCTTCTGTCCTCATAGAAATTAATTTCCAGCAGCTATTTTTGATTTTATATGGAAGGATCTGCATTATCTGGATTAGCATCAGCTTCATTTTCTATTATGTTGGGGACATTTTGGGACTTCAGAACCAATCACCATTTTTCCATAATGTTATGGTTTCTTCATACAATGGTTGTCCCAGTAATATTGTATGTTGAGGTGGCACTATATGCTTTATTCCTAACCTGTATTCAGTTTGCCCTTATTGCCCTTGGCTTAAGTACAGATGACATTATGTTGTAAATCAGGCCAGCTACATCCCTCCTCGGCACATGATGTACCATGAAAAAAAAATCCCCCAGGGGTCGAAACAATGACATTATAGACACTCTTCCTATTCGCATGCTTCGCCTTTGACTGCAGCGGCTGAAGCCTATATTTTATTTAAAGCTGGATAAAGCGGTAGAAAGACTCAGCAGATGCAACTGCAGGAGAGTCTGAGAAAGGTCTAGGGCTATTCACACAGGAAAGGCTGCAGTTGTTTGAAGTGCTGCTGTGTATTCACATGCAGATCCGCAATGTATCTGTGGCGCTAACATTCGGTGGATATATGAGGAGTGTGTTAGGATGTTGTGTACATCTGAAAATGTCATAGAGTATAATGCATGCAAATATTTGTTCTCTGTAAAAAGTCTTTTTGAAGTGACAGTACAATTTACATAGACTTTGCATAATTCCTACAACGGCAACAGAAGAACCAGCGTAGTCCTCAGGATACGGTGTCACAAAACGCTGCGCTAGCTCCTTACACACTCCGTAAGCTCAGGATTTGCTATGTAAGAGTGCGGGTCTTCATCTATTTTGCTTTTCATCATATTTTACACAAAGATTTAGGCTGGGCTCACATCTGTCACAACTTTCCTTAAAAAAATAGGATGAATAGTACAATAGACAGAGCTACCCTTTCCAGCAAAGTCAAAGGAGTTGATAGGGCGTTATTGGTATTCATCATGTAATGGATCCAGCATTGCCAGAAATGTAAGCGTAGGTGTGAACCCAGCCTAATATCAGTAAGATAGAATTGCTTGCTCATCCTACACTAAATCCAAACATGAAAGGGAACCTGACAGGTGGCTTATTCTACCCACTCTGATAGCAGGGTGTTATAGAGGGTGAGAAGCTGAGCTCTGTGATATATAGGGTTATATAATAGAGGAGAGAAACTGAGCTCTGTGATATATAGGGTTATATGATAGAGGAGAGGAGCTGAGCTACATGATATATAGGGTTATATGATGGAGGAGAGAAGCTGAGCTCTGTGTTATATAGGGTTATATGATAGAGGAGCTCTGTGATATATAGGGTTATATGATAGAGGAGCTCTGTGATATATAGGGTTATATGATAGAGGAGGAGAAGCTGAGCTCTGATATATAGGGTTATATGATAGAGGAGAGAAGCTGAGCTCTGTGATATATAGGGTTATATGATAGAGGAGCTGAGCTCTGTGATATATAGGGTTATATGATAGAGGAGAGGAGCTGAGCTACGTGATAGATAGGGTTATATGATGGAGGAGAGAAGCTGAGCTCTGTGTTATATAGAGTTATATGATAGAGATGCTGAGCTCTGTGATATATAGAGTTATATGATAGAGAAGCTGAGCTCTGTGATATATAGGGTTATATGATAGAGAAGCTGAGTTCTGTGATATATAGGGTTATATGATAGAGGAGAGAAACTGAGCTCTGTGATATATAGGGTTATATGATTTGGAGCAGGATTTCCAAATAAAAAGCAGAGAAAAACGTGACAGTACTCCTCAAGAGACAGTGAGTCCTCCTGACCCCACCCACATACAGTGATTGACAGCTTTCTCTGTATCAGTGTGTATAGAGCGTTGGGTGGGTGGGGTCAGCAGTACTTTCAGTTTCACAGATTTTCTCTCCTTTTTACTCAGAAATCCTGTTCAGAATCATATCATCTACATACAGTGGTATCTAGGTATAAGTCTGCTTTAGAATAAGTCCAACTTGGTTTAAGTCCTTTTTGGATTAAAAAAAAATGTGTTTGGAATAAGACGAGGTGGCCTGGACCTGCCTGGCAGCAGAGGTGGAACAGAGGAGCTGGGCACAACTTTCAGCCGGTGATGTCAAGCGAGGCCGGAGGATTTAGCAGCCTGTTGCTTGCGGAGGTGAGCGCTGCCTTGGCCGCACACGGACACTATACGGCTTCTGTTATCAAGCACCATTGGTCCTCTCATAAGTGCTGCACCTCTATAGCCGCCATCTCCCCCGCATCTTTACACCCGATCCTCTCGTCTCCTGATGTGGTTTACTTGGGGAATAGACTGCACAGTATCCTGCTCACTCCGAGTATGTGACAGTGTGCATGAGGTGGGACTCTGGTATGCCTCTCACTTACCTTCCAGCAGACCCTCCATCTTCAACCCTCTGCAGAGTTACATTGATCTAGCGCTGCTAAAACAGTCACCTTGGAGCCGGCTACAGCTCGTGCTCCCCGCTATTCCAGCTTCATCCAGGCTGCCTTTGGAGAATGTGAGCAGTATTGTGGATGATGCACAAAAATCCTGTTGTTATTATAAGAACGGCTTATTTTGGTATAAATCCAAGGATCTGGAATAGATTACAGACTTATGCCAAGGTACCACTGAGCTCCGCTTCTCTCCTCTGTCACATCAGATAGGGCGGTTCCCTTTAATTTAGCCAGCGGGTGGCAGTTACATAACCTGTTACGTCCAAATCTTAGAAGTAGAAAAGTCAACAGCACTTCCATTTCTTGATATTCTGTTTCTTCGTAGATCAATGAAAGGTAAAATATGGGCTCCATTTAATCAGATCCAATTCCAATGGACGTTTCGGTACCAGTGGGGTCTTTATCAACAAATGGTATGCAATTCTAGAAGAAACTGCTATGTAGTGCCTTCCCACACATGATGCATCCATATACATGGGAGCCCTGTTATGTATAATCCCATGGTGTACGGGAAGGTGCTACATACCAGTTTCTTCTAGAATTGCATACCATTTGTTGATAAAGGTCCCACAGTGACCAAAACGTCCTTTGGAACTCAATGCGATTGATTGGAGCTCATGTTTTACTTTTGATTGATTAATGAAATGCCACTGACTTTTCTTCTACTAATATCAGTAAAAGAACAGCACAGGTATAATACGAATATCAATGCTGCTTGTCAGAATCTGGCCCCTAGCCAGTGTTTGGGGCCTGCAGCTGCAGTATAATATTTTGTCTACAATTTGGGATTCTTACAAATTTTGGGGTCGGCAACTGTACAGGCCGGGGCGACATGAGGGGAACTATTGTTTGCTGACATATGTCAGATACTGGGCTGAACATAAACAGATGAGGCCGCCTGTGCGAGAACAGTATGTTGGCTGTTCAGAAGCTTAATCCTCTCCATTGGTTGTCAAGCAAATCGGAAACCAAATTCTCTGGTGGTTTGCAGTTCACCAGTTACTGAGGCCAGGGGATTCATTAACACCGCTCCTTTCACGCAACCTAGTGGGAGTAGTGTCCATCCCCCATGTACTTATGATTGCTATGTGCTACAGATGCTATACCTGCCTCTGTTGGGATACACATGTACATTACATATACACAGTGGAGTCACATTATTATGACTCCAGTGACTCAATAAGGTCCTGGCTGTCACAGCTATCTGGAGCCGACTGCATCCCACAGCTGCTGGAGGGCGCATAGAACAAACACACAGATACTCAACTGAGTTGAAGTCTAGGGAATTAGGGGGACAGGGTATTATTTGGAAGGCTTGGTCATGCTCTTCCAACCAATGTCAGACATTTCTAGCTGTGTGACATGTCACATTGTCTTGCTGAAAGTTTACATCTGTCCTAGGGAAGACAGTCAGCATGTACGGATATATGTGACCTGCAGGGATGGATTAAAAAAACAAATCCGTTGAGAGCGCCTTCCAGATGGATGAGCCCAGAGAATGCCACAAAAACATTCCTAAGACCATAACACTGCTTGTTACTCCAGCAATGGTTGCAGGGTGTTTGGTCTCTGATACCTCTTCCCTCACATGCCAACATCCATCCAGTCGAAAAAGAAGAAAACGTGACTCATGGGAGAAGGCAGCCCTTTGCCAATCAGCAAGGGTCCAATTCCAATACTGCCACAAGCCACTGCATGAGCAGAAGTGCAGTGTCCATCCATCTGCTTCATACACAGTAGGGTTCACCGAACTGTTGTGTTAGACACGTCTTGTTGCCCTCTGGTTATTTTGGTGAAGGGCTGCTCCACTGCAGCTTGTCGGTCCACCCTATCGCACCTTTGTAGTCGATGTTCACCTCTCACATCAATGCCACGTGGGGCTCTGCAGTTTCTATGTCGCTTATTTGCAATGGCCCCATTTGTCCATTCATGATACACTTTCACCACAGCGGCTCGTGAACACCGCACTTCCAGAAATACTGCCACTCTTTTCCAAAACTCTAATAAATCACCCCTGTTACCCATGACAGCAATGTGAGATATGTGTGAAGACAGCCTATCATACACAGTATATACACACCAAGTCATCTCACCACAAGTGACTGCCTTCTTTAGCTGCATGTTGGCTCAGTGGTTAGCACTGTTGATTTGGGGGACTGGGGACAACATCTGCAAGGAGTTTCTATGCTCTCCCCATGTTTGCGTGGATTCCCCCCACATTCCAAAAACATCCAGATAGGTTCATGTGTAATTAGACTGTGAGCCCCAATGGGACGGGGAGCAATGTGATAACACCCATCTCTGTATATATGCTCACACTACAAGCACTTGTACATAACAGGCTACAGGAAAAGGATTTCTTGAATATCACATTTCGAAGCTTGTAAGGAGCCCTCAGATCTGCTGACAGTGGACGGCAATGGGAGCAGATATAAACTATGGTTCTGTATGACTGAGAAAAGCGGTTCCCCTTCATTTCTACACGACAGGTACGGCCCCACCAATTGAGAACAGAGCTCTTGTGCTTCCATTCCCCTGTGGATACACTATCAGTATTCACAGTCCTCTGACCTGCTCCCTAAAATAGAGGTTTTTGCATCACTTTTATAGCCCATTTCTTGTGGATATGTACAACTATGTAAACCCCACACTCATACAGCAAGACATTTCTAATAATGTGAATGCAGCTTGTATAGAATGAGGACAAGCACCGTCACAGTGAGCGTACCTATCCGATATATTCAGAGATCCCTACTTAGCCGCCTTTACAATAGCTGAGGGACAGGACAAACAGATTCCCAAAATCCAACAGCGCACATCAGACTGCAGCAAAAAGATCTCAAAGTCACCTTGAATGTAATCTGCTCGCTAGTGACATTCAATCAGAAAATATTCTTTGTAAAATCTCCTTTCGCTCTGCTCAATAATTCATCTATTCAGACTTCAGCTCTCGCCGTTAAAAGGGTAACGCTGGGGTATGCCATTACTTTCTGATCAGCCACATCTGAGGATTCTGACAATAAGGCTATGTTCACACGGGGGAATTTCAGCACGCATTCCGCCTCATATTTGCGCTCTAACACAAGCGAAATGCGCACTGAAATTACGGTAATCCACAGTTCTCATAGAGAAGTATGGATTACGCCTCCTCTCCCCGCTTATACAATACGATCGTATTGTAGGCGCGGGGAGATAACTGACATGTTAATTACATGCGGCGAATACGCAATGATGACTGTCAATGGAGCCGGCAGGCTTCCGTCCCACCCCACGTTGCTGGAGTACGCGCGTAGCAGCACGACTCCCGAACACCCGGCATTATCGCGTCCGCCCTGCAATTACGCTGTGTGAACATAGCCTAAAGGGGGCGCAATGCTGATATAATACTGTGTCCCCTTCTCTATTTTCCACAGTGGGGCCGGCCAACCCTTGTCCAGGATGACCCCACTTGTGCGAATAGGGCCAGCCGCAATTCTTGGCAGGAGCTTTTCTATGCAGGAAGACTAAGGGCATGTCCCCAGGGCATAGAATTATCCGACCGGGATTTGCTCCGTTTTTGTGGCCGTGCACAAGGCCCCCGGGGACGGCTTTTCTTTGCTGTTTGCGGAGAGAAGCCCTTCTTCCTCGCATTAAGATGTTCATATTCTACCTGATAACCGAGCAGAAGAATGAACATGTTGAATGTTTTTCTGACCGCAGGCAGTCTAAAAAACCGGCTGGTGGAAAATGCACGGATTCTCCACAGAGGTCCATTCTAAAGGTTGACAGTCGGTTTACAGATGGATTTCAAAACCGAAAACCGTCAGTAAAACCGTCCAAAAACCCTTGCCGTGGGGACAAGCCCTAAACTAGCACCTTGTCCCCATCCATTCTAAGCATTTGAGGGTACCCCAGAGCTGGGATCCTCACAATCATAAAGTAATAGCATATTGCATCCCTTTACATGGTGGTGCATTAGTATTTAATTCTGTATCGCTTACAATGGGAATGTATAAACCTAGCTTTTCAATTTAGCAATAGTAAAATGATACAGATTAGGGTTACCATCCGAAAGTTACTTCAAACATACACTATAGCAAAGCCATATGTACTATAGAACTAAAGTAGTCTTATTTTCGACTATGCTTAGTTTATTGTAAGGGGGTATACGAGGTAGACTACAGAACTAAATGGCTATGCTGAAGTAGAGTACTGTGCAAATGTTTTAGGCAAGTGTAGAAAAATATCGCAAATATGCTGCCAATCAGATGCCTCCCATCAGGTAGGTGTCCGATTAGCTCCAAATTTGTTCAGCAGCAGGTCAACAAATCCCAACATGCAGCCAAATGTCATTAAAAAACACCTTCAGGGTAAAAAAGGAGACCGGGAAGTGATAACATTGGCCTACAGAGCCCTGATCTCAATGTCATCCAGTCAGTCTGGGGTGGAGACATAAGTATCTGAGCAGCTCCATCCACAAAAAACCTGTGGTTGCCTGTCCAAGATGTTAGGAACATCCTCCCTGCTGAGTTCCTTCAAAACTGTGTCTAAGTATATCTAGAAGAACTAATGCTATTTTGAAGGCAAAGGAATCTCACACCAATATTGATTTGATTTCCCTTTTATTGATTAACTTTGTTAATTCATAAAAAAAAAAACTATTAGCCCTTTTTATTTTTCAAAGAATTTCTACTTTGCAGCACTTTTTTCACACCGCTGTATATGTGTGAATACTATGCTGACCCTATCCCTATGTATGCTGGCAGTGTGAATGGGGCCCTTACCTACTGCACCAGGCATCCTCAAACTGCGGCCCTCCAGCTGTTAGGAAACTACAACTTCCATCATTCCCACGGTTATAGATTATATAAATGCATGATGGGAGTTGTAGTTTCCTAACAGCTGGAGGGCCGCAGTTTGAGGATGCCTGTACTACACCCACTAATAAGTAAATGTTAGTGAACAGTGTACAGTAAGCAGTACGCTATACTACTTATACTGTATAAAGCGACCTCTGGGCAGCACAAGAAGCAGCAGAACATGAAGGCAGACATAAGAAACTATTTCCATCCCGTCCTCTGTGTCTGAGGTTGGTATGTCCACTTTCCTCTCCAAGAAATGGAAAGATTGCCCTGCTGGCCAGTGTGGCTTGTGCAGTCACATTTCTGTCATTCCTGCGCTTATAACTACTCACCATCCTGATGAATGGATTTCACTGTTGCTTCACTGCTTCTCTCTCTGCAGGTATCCACAGGAAAGCTACTGTGTGGCACAGACTCCACATATGTCTCCGGCTCCTCGCACATTAGCTGCTCATTCAGCTAATTGAATGTGTCTGCCGCATGCCCTAAACAGATAAACCGGGACATTTACATAAAAATCAATCAAATTATAATTTTACCTACAGACATTATAACAAATGTGATACATTGCAAAAAAACGGACTGCTTCAGCATAGCTCCTTCATACATGTTTACTCCACTTTAAAGGGCTTTTCCAGGACTAGAAAACCATGGATGCTTTTCTCCAAAAAATAGTGTCACATCTGTCTATGTTTTTTTATTACACAGCTCAGCTCCATTTAAAGGGGCTCCAACTCGCCTCTAGTTTATATCACAGCTCCGAACGGTGAAGTAAGTAGAAGCACGTGACCGCTGCTGCCAGTCAGACCGGGATCATCTGGCCCCTGGTTCCAGTGCCAAAAGAAAGAGTGATACTGGCTTGGCTAATATCCCTTTTGCTTTCTCAATTGAGGATTTGTGACATCCAATAGAGGGCGCGTGAGCTTCTCAGCTCCTTTCCCATAATGCCTTGTGATATGCAAATGCTTAGCGGAGGGCAAAAAAGGCAATTCAAAACCCTACACACCGTATGGTGTTCTCCCAAAGGAGAGATGTTCCCCTTTCTGAGCCGCCATTGCCTCCCACCCAGCCAGCCAGTATCGCTCTGCTCTGCACTTATGAGGGGCAAGAACCCCGAAACAGCACTGTTGCAGATGAGTGATACTGGCTTGGCTAATATCACTTTTGCTTTCTCAAGACTTAGTGGGTCAGAAGCAAATTGAGAATTTGTTATGCTTGAGCTTCTCAGCTCCTTTCCAATAATGCCTTGTGATACAAGAAAGTGAATATAGTGTATGATTTTTTTTTTATTTTACTGGGACCTGAGCTGATGATATGATTTTCTTACAAGGTGGAGAACCCCTTAAGTGAATGGAGCCGAGCTACAATCCTGTTTCCAGGAGAAAGCAGCCATGCTTTTCTAATCTTAGACAACTACTTTAATATCCAAGTAAATTGAAGCAAGGCAAAATATGAAGAGAGTAAGGCTAAGTCCACACAGAATACTGTGCTGCGTACTTGTGCGCGGTGCTATTCATTTGGAGTCTTCGAATTACTCGCTGGCCAGGGCGTACTTCTAAAACGCTCTGATCCCCATTCACTTTCATTTGCCCTTCTAGTTCCTAGCGTGTAATATGCGCCGAGGAAAACGATGGGTAATCATACCGCTCAATGAGAGCTATCAATTACCATAGTTGGGCGTAATTCGGGTGTATTGACGCCGTGTGAACATACCCTAAAACTGCTATCATCGGATAGACTCTCCAAACATTGAGTGGCAGAGGCTAGTGGCAGAAACAGCTCAGTGGCCTCCTATTTAAGCCGGACCTTCAAATTGGCTGTTTATTAGCAGAAAGGAACGGCTGTAAAAAGTAACTTTTTTTAATGCTAGGTGGAAAAGGGACCAGCAAACAAGTGCAATAGTAACAATCATTGGTCAGCAAGACACCTCCCCATGTAAACCAGGGGACATGCTGCTGTCCGTAACAGAAAACAAAGGGTGCACATAAGATTTGTAATGATAGTTTTTGCAGCTAGTCACCCCCCACATATGGCCTGAGCAAAGGCTAATCTCAACCATCTACACCAGGCATCCTCAAACTGCGGCCCTCCGGCTGTTGGGAAACTACAACTCCCATCATGCATTTATATAATCTATAACAGTGGGCATGATGGGAATTGTAGTTTCTCAACAGCTGGAGGGCTGCAGTTTGAGGATGCCCGATCTACATGAAAAAAAACCCACCCCTAAATATTGTATTGCTCATTTTGTCACTCTGAAAGCCGTACATTTTTTTTTTTTTTTACTTTTCCGCAGATAAAGCAATACAAAGGCATTTTTGATTATTTTGAGTCAAGTTTTAATTGTTATTGGCACCTTTTTGGGTACACTTAATGATGAATTCAGTTTTATTCATGCTTTCAGGGGGCAGAATGGAACAATAGCAATGCTATTTCTCAGGTTAGTACAATTTAAGAAACAGCAAATTCATAACTTTTTTTTTTAATATTTTTGTCACCAAATTATTTTATTCTTACACTATGGGTCATTAGGGATTTGTGGATTTTTGTTTTTTTAAATACCTTTGTGAGGGAAAGTTTTTTTCCTGTGATAGTGGGGGTGTTAGGATCAGGTATGCAGCCCAGATTTATAACAGACAGAGAAAGTGACACAAGTAAGGATATGTTCACACAATGTATTTGCGCCGCAGGTACATGCCGCAATAGACAGTGTGAACATACCCTCAAAGGCCAGAATCCAGACGCTGCCTGGGTTTATTTAGCACATGAAAAACAAGTATTAACTTCAGGGTAACAGAAAACAAACACCTGCTCCGGTGAGCACTTACTATACACAGTATGATCCCTGACTAGTCTTAATGTAGGGCTTTCTCACCGTAGGTCTTTTCCAGGTGCAGCCTTTATGGGGCCTGACACCAACCTCATCTGTTACATGGGAGTGACTTCGTACCCATCACTAAGACCACTCCAGGAAAAACCGACCCGGATTAGGCTATTTGGAGCAGCCATACTAACACTAAGACATATCAGTAACTTCGTGCTACTGCCTAAAGCCACATAGGATTGTATTCTTGGGGAAACGTAACTTCCCTCCGTAACTCTGATGGTCACTGTTTCACATAACCTCCCCTCTGACTAAAAGTGTCCGACCCCACAGGCTTGAACAGACAGTGTTTCTTTGACATAGGTTAACCGATTATCTTTTCATGTATTGCTCGTCATTACCCTGTCAGGCTAGTGTAATCTTTATTTCGACCTGTCAAAGCAAACATTCTGTCATTACCTACCATTTGTAATTAAACTACATGCAGATAAGCAGCACCAACAGTGAAGTGGGATAAGTCTGCCTTGCCATTTAGGAGTTTTATCTCTTTACTATCACAGCTAGAGAAGGACAAGATTTTATATGTAATTACTAACTGCATAGAAGTGCCGAAATAATAATAAAAAAATACTGCCAAAAATAGTTTTCCAGGAAGATTGGTTTCAACAAATATACCCTCTTCTGATGGAATTCTGTTTAAAGTCCGCTGTATGGTAGCACTACAGGGAAGCTGTACACTTGCTCACAGATTATAGCTGATTGCTGGGGGTCCAAATAGCAGTAGACCCGGTCATCAGATTTTTTTTTTGCTTTGTTTTCAGGAGAACCTTAAAGGGGATTTATCGCTTCATCAGTTAATCTATTTTTTGTAGTTTCATTTTCTCAGCTCCTCAAATTCAGGGGCGCTTCTTCCCCTCCAGCTGTGTGAACTCCACCCTACTAAGCAAAATGTAACACAGAGGGCACGGGCCCCGGATGTTTTAGGACTCTAGCAACGCCCCTGCTGAAGGGGGATGACATCACTGTTCGTGCTCGCTCCCGAGTCAGTGTGTTTGTTTGAGATCAGTGGCAGGGGATAGCATCCACATGTCAGTGTGTCGTTCCTCTCCCCATAGAAGGGATTGTATATTATATATTAAATACTTTAATACATTTTCTTTGAGCAGTTGAGGGGGAATAGCAATAAAACCTCCTTATGGACCGTTTTCATAATGTTCATTGTTCGATATAATTGCCATGTTAACGCACGATGCTGGCAGTGGTCAATTTATAGTTAAATTTTTTTTTTTACTACTTTTGCAGAATATAACATTTTTTTAAAATCATATTTGTGTCGCTGAATTCTTAAAGCCATAATCTTTTTTTTTTTTTTAATTTTTTGACAGTGCTGCAAAAACGTTTATTTTTTGAAAGAGGAGTTATAGTTTATATTGGTACCTCTTTGAAGTACATAGGACTTGATTAATTTTTATGCATTTTCTTGCAAGGGGAATGAACAAAAAAAAACACAATTCTATCACTCCATCTAGTAAATAAAGTTTTCATTTTATAGCATGAGGCTTTACAGTTGTAATAATAATGATTATATGTCGTTTCTTTTAAGGGGTTTTCTCACTTTAAACAATGATGGCAAATCGCTAGGCTATGCCATCAATATACAGGTTCCACCTATCTCTAAGGCCTCGTTCACACGGCTGATTTGTGCACGGATTTCAGCCGTACTGTGCGCCATATTTGCCCTGCAGTATGGCTCCAATCCGTCCCAGTCATTACGGTAATCCACAGTTCTCATAGAGAACTATGGATTCCGTCTCTCCTCCCTGCTCGGCGAATACACCGAGCGGGGAGAACGTGACATGTCAATTATTTACGGCGTGTACGCGCCGTGAACAATGAATGTCTATGGGGCCGGCGAGCTGCCAGCCCCCCGCTGCACAGCAGCCGGCGTAATTGCGAGGCGAAATCCGTCCCCGCAATTACGTCGGCAATAAGCCGTGTGAACTAGCCCTTAAAGCTATGTTCACACGCCGTAATTGTGGCACGTACAGTACAGTCGCAATTACGCAGGGTGATTTGGGAGTCGTGCTGATCGGGTGGGAGGGGGAGGACAGCCCGCCGGCCCCATTTACATGCATTACACGCGCATTCGCCGCAAGTAATTGCATGTCAATTATCTCCCCGCGTGTACAGTACGATCATATTGTACGAGCAGGGAGAGGAGGCGTAATCCATAATTCTCTATGAGAACTATGGATTACCGTAATCTCGCTCATATTAGAGCACAAATACGCCGCAAATTGTCCACCGAAATTAGCCCATGTGAACATACCTTAAACGAGCCCTGGAACCTCTCCGTTCTGAACGGATGGCAGTAATTGAAACGTCCATTCATGAATACGGGAGAGTTCTGACGTTCACAACGGAGAGGTTTCAGGGCTCGCTTAGGAGACAGGTGGGACCTATCAGACATTGATGGCATATCCTAGCTCGTTGACATCATTGTCTAACGTGAGACAACTCTCTATAAATATTTCTAAATATGTATATCCTTTTATCTGGTTCGCATATACACGCATGTTTTAAGGAGAAAACAAGTATCAGTTTTTTTTTCCTTTGCTTTAAACATTTTATTTAAGTTTTTATGGTAGACTTATGGTTAGTCCCATGAGGGGACTTGAACATGTGATCACATAAGACAATGCAATACTTATGTATTGCAGTGTATTATGTATGATAGTATAAAACTGATAGGCAGTCTAGGATGGGTTCACACATAGCAGACCTGTGTGGTCTCTTTAGGCCAATCACTGCCAGGGAAACCCAATGGGAATCCACAGTTGCATTGTGAGGATGCTAATGGGGTGATAAAGAATCCACTTTCCCCCGCTTACCCACTTAGATATCATTCTCGTTAATTTTTAGGAGAATCTGAAGGGTTAAACAGTCCGCAAGGAGTTAACTCCAATCCTGGTCGATGCAATAGAGTGTCAGCAGTAATATACAGCTGCTACCTGATGAGGAAAGTGCACCGTATACTAAGGCTATGTTTACACTGCAGAGGAGAAAAAACGCCTGAAAGCGGCGTTTTTTTTCCCGATGCAGGACCACGGTTTTTGTCACGCTTTGTACAAAAAACGCGGTCACTTCTGGTTTTTTTTTTTACATCGCCAATACAATTGTATTGTATGGGAAGACGGCAAGAAAACCGAACGCGCCAGCGTATTATACAACATGTTGTATAATACAGCGGCGCCAGAAGACGAGCGGAGAAAAGATGAGCTGTGGAGACTACAGCTCGTCTTTTCTATTGCCATCTATGGGGCTGCAGGGACGATCGTATCTTCGCTGCTTTTAAAAAACTAAAAGTGCTGAAAATACGATCGTAATCTTGTGTAGTGGAGACATAGCCTTACAGTGCTTTCAGCTTACTAGATAGCACCAGCACTGTAAACATACTGCATTTTGCACTAAAAGATTAAAAGGGTATTCCAGATACATGGGAGGTCCCATTACAGATTTTGCATTGGGACTCAGGAGCTTTGAGTTACGGCTCTGGACCCATAATATTGATAGAATGAAAGGTCTTGAATAAATGCACCAAAAATATAACTGAAGAACCTAAACAAAGAGTAATGATGAAAGAGCTTCAATGCAAGTTCTTTAAGAATCGTCCTTGCTCTCCGACATGACTGCGTCATATAGTAGCAGGTGACTAAATGAATCCTAACTGCTCTCATTTTCCTTCATCCTTCTGATTATTGACTCGGTGGGACTGAAGCTGGATGGCAAGGTTATTGCACACATTGATCACGCTGCCTCCTTATAATACCGCAGCGTTCCCATCAGTAACTGCTCGGAGGCCAGAGCGCCGGCACTTAGCAGCTGATAGCAGCAGAAAACTTTTCTTTGGTGAGCCATGGATACACAGATGGGGGATCAAGCTGTGGATCGATGAGGGGCCACTAAGCACAGAAACATGTTTTCTTTCAACTCTTGTGGCAAACAAAAGGCATCCCCCTGCTAAGCTTTAATTAGAACTGCAAATGAATTTGTGAGCACATTTGCTATTAATGGTAACCTCTGTATAATTATAGAGCTAGATAGAAATGACGCTGTGTAGTCACAGAAAAAACAATAATTAAAGGAAGAATTTGAAAATTGGACACACATACACACACTTACACTTACACACACACACACACACACACTTACACACACACACACTAACACACACACACGGATGAGATATGTTAGTCAGCAGCTGACCAGTATATATATAGCTATATAGAAATGATGCTGTGTAGTCACAGAAAAAACAATAATTAAAGGAAGAATTTGAAAATTGGACACACAATACACACACACACACCACACACACCACACACACACTAAACACACCACACACACACACACAACAAACACTTACCCACACACACTTACGCACACACACACTTACGCACACCCTTACCACACACACACACCACACACCATACCACACCACACTTACGCACACACACACTTACGCACACACACACTTACGCACACACACACTTACGCACACACACACTTACGCACACACACACTTACGCACACACACACTTACACACACACATCTTGCCCCCTTTAACTGTCACAACAAAAGCACCTCAACTTAATAAACTGCACACATACACTTAGCACACATATCAACCCTTTATTAAGACAGTAACACACCGACACTTACGCACACAACACTTACAACAATCACATTAACGAATAACATTACACACACACTTACACACACACACACTTACACACACACACACTTACACACACACACTTACACACACACACTTACACACACACACACACACACACACTACACACACACACACACACACACACACACACACACAAACACACACACACACACACACACACACACACACAGGATGAGATATGTTAGTCAGCAGCTAACCAGTAGGTTCGTGCAGTTAATAAAATGGAAAATTGGGCAACTGTTACCCACTCTGGAGCCACTGAGTAATAATTGACCATTATTCTACAACCCCTTTAAATGTTTAGTCTCTGGGACCAACACGATCAAGTGAATAAAGGGACTTAGATCCATTTATCTTAAGGTCATCTGACACTTTGAAAGTAAAAGTAAGCTTAGCTAAGCGTGCAACCGGCAGCAGTTTATATCCCGTGGGAACAAAGGATTGTGCATGGAAAATTGCACCAACCTCTGCGATCAGGGGAGATTCAGGACACCCCCATACACATTAGACATCCAATAAGGTCTAGGGGGTTTAGCGGACTTTTATCTAATAACCACCTTTATCCAAGTGAACAGAGATGTGTTATTTCCCCACGCACTTGGTGGACAGGGGCTTACCCATGTAGGAAAAAACTGTAATACCAGGGGGCTCCCTGATGTGGTTAGTGACATCTCTCGTGGTGATCCACCACCTGTGTCCGTGACAGCATCATCTCTACAGGTATTTCAGCAGCGATAAATCTGGGCCACATCATTTGGATGTTGGAGCGAATTTGTCATTGTGAATTTGGTGCAGATTTTGCCATCTTAAAAGAGTCGCCCCAATTTAAATCGATGGGGAAAATTCACAACAGAAATTGACATGCTGTGTGTTTAAGCATCGAAGCTTTGGTCAATTTCCATGTGACTTCCTTAATGATTTTTTCTGCAGTGGGTAGGTGATATTTCTTAAAATCATATCCACATTGTTCTTACTAGAATGCACTGTGGATTTTCACGTATTGGTCCTTATTTCAAACAGTAAGGGCTTGTCCCCACTGCACGGTTTTCACCCAGTTTTACAGACGGTTTGGGGTTTTGAAAACCGTCTGTAAACCGGGTGTCAACTTTTAAAATGGACCTTAATGGAAAATGCGTGCAGTGATCCCCACTGCACGGGTTTTCCGCCGGGCGGTTTTCAGCCCGCCGACGGTCCGGAAAGCATTGAGCATGTTCATTCTTCCGCCTGGCTTTCGGGCGGAATATGAACATGTCTATGCGAAGGGGGAGAGCTTTTCTCTACAATTCATGGAGATAAGCCGTATCCCGGCGGCCGTGTGCACGGCTCGAAAACAGTGCAAATACCGGTCGGAATTTCCAACCGTGTTAACGGCCCCTGACATAACCAACTTAAAGGGGTTTTGCCAAGAAGTGACTTCTTTATCTCTAAATGTGCTCAGAAGAGACTATAAGCAAAGCGGGAAGCCTCACATGGAGAGAGAGGGGGGCTGGGGAACACAGCCAAGAAGCAGGGCGCGTGTGCAATGTTCACTAAAATAATTACATTACAACCAGTGGATTCTATATACAAAAAGACCAGGGCTTGATTCACTGCTTTTCCCCCACGTCCCTTCCACCCTCCTTCATGTTCCCTTTCATCAGAAAAGAAGGGGCGGGAACAGGCAAGCGGGGGCCAGTTTCAGCCGCTGGTGGGTTTTCCAAATGAAAAATTTTAAAGTAACTGGGGGAAAGGGAAAAAAAAAGCTGTGGGCTGTCACAGGCTTAAACTTTTTGAAAATCACATATATTTAAAAAATTTATTAAATACCCATTTTTGGGGGACCCCAACATCAACTTTAAACACGTGGAAAACCCCCCTTTTAAACAACCCAACTGGAGACCTTGGAAGGCAAGCGCAGACAATGAGGAGAGTGTTCTCTGAAATCTGCCATATAGATGTGCAGCAGACCTCCGGAGAAAGCTCTATCAAACCCCCGCGGGAAGATCGGGATTTCACACTGCCCCTGTTTCCCAAACCACAAAATTTTCCCAATGCCCTGTCCAACAAAACGGTCACATAATTCCTTGCTACCCGTGGTCTTAACATTCCATTTGGGAGTGGGGACGAGTTTTAAAAAAGGGGAAAAAAAACCCAGCCTGCCCCTGAAATTACAGTAGAAATTAATAAGTGGAACTGCATCTTCAAAGCAATCAGAAAAAACATAAGCCTCTTATGATGTGCGGTCCACTTAACAAATCTTTCCAAGTCGCAGGGTTTCCAAAAAAATCCACCTATTGGGGTGTGCAGACCCCCAGGGGCCCCTTGTAAAACTATTTGCTCTATCTAAAATACACGCTTCATTTTTTGGAATCAAATATTTGGAGCCCCCCCAAATTTAAAAGCCGCCCTCAGTGCCAGCTCAAAAACCCGGGACACCAACCATCGTTTGCAGGAAAATTTTTCACGGGGACACTTTGCTGCAGAAGAATTAAAAATAAAATGTGCAAAGTTCTTTTGGGGTTAAAATTTTTTAAAATGCCTGGCTTCACCCAGAAACCCCACTCTCTAACAGCCCCCCAATCACTGAAGCAAAGGGTGAAAAAAGGGTCCAAAGACAAGGGGGTTTCGGGGGCTCCTGGCGGGAGTATTATCAATTTCTTTCAGAAAATTTCTTTTTTAAAACAAATGCAGTGATCATGATACCATTCTTTTAAATATCGCTTTTTTTAAACCAATAACTAAGCCTCCCATCCAGAAAAACCCCAAACCCGGGTTTCCCCTTCTAAGGGGAAACTCCGACAAATGAAAGGAGAGAGAAAGGCCCTCTTTTTACAGAATATATTTTGGTAAAGCTAAACGGGCGGCAAACCAGGGTAGCTCTAATCCCAAATACAATAAAAAAAGAGTGTAATCCCAAAAAACACCCCCCTTAAAAAAATACCCTACACTAGCTGTCAAAAAATAAAAAGCAAAACAACAAGCACCCGCCCTAAAAAAGGGGGGAACCCCGTCCCCCATCTAAACTAAGCCCAAAATTTTTCCCCCATTACCACCCTACACCCCTAAAAAAACCCAAAGGGGAAAGAAAACCACACCCAAAAAAAAATCGCACTAAAAAGGGAGAGTGCCAGACTGAAAAACTACAAAAAACAATAAGGCCAAACCAAAACGTTTTACTAAAAAAGAAAAGACTTTCCCCAAAAAATACCCAATCTGCCCGACCGTTTCCCCCGCTGATAAGGGGGGTTTCACACAGGGACCCTAACACAAAAAACACCCAAGAGTGACAGTAAAATTTTGCCAAAGGGGGTAGACAATGCCCGCCTCCCAAAATCAATACCCGAAAAAAATAGATAATTTTTTCACGCCCCCAAAAACGATGCGGTTTTTTCGGGCCCGGTGGGCCCCAAATAGTTCCCCAGGGAAACCCCACGTTAAAGGGACAGGAAAACCCAAACCCAGGGAACCAGATACCGGTAATCTTGTTGGCATTGGCGTAAAAATTTCTAGTTTTCACCCTATTCACAAATCCGTTCCTCAAAAAACCACTTTTTTGGGGCCCCTCCTACAACCTATAATAGCGCCGGGGTTTCCCTAACCCCATCCCATGTATCTGGTTCCCAGTTTGACTTATCCTGCCCCCTCAACGGGGGATCCATGTGAACCCAAATGGGGAAACCCCCCGCCTGAAGAAAGCTGTACTCTAGACCCCCAAAATCCCCTGCATGCACCTCACTAATACATGTGAAAAGCAGTAAAAAGGAAACCCAAGTTTGTCCCACACGTACTGTAGAGGGGGGAAAAACTAGACCCCAATCCTGAAATGAAACCCTCACAAAACCCCTGTGGGACATTCCCGGGCATTTAGTCCCAAAAAGCACTGAAACTGTAAAAAGGTGATCCTAAAACCAAACCAATCACTGCATCACTGAAACTAATAAAATGTAAGAGCATACAGGAAAATTTGTACCCCGCACTTTTACGTAGAGAGAAAACCTAACTAAACCTCCAATCACGGGCATCCCACCTCACTAATACATGTGAGACCCATTACAGGACATGTATTCCACACTGGCTGTAGAGAGGGAATACAAACCCGCCAATCACTGCATGAAACCTCTCCCTAATAAAAATTGTAAAGCAGTACAGGACATGAGTACGAAACGTACTGTAGAGAGACCAATAGACCTCCAATCACTGCATGCACCTCACTAATACATGTAAAGAGCAGTACAGGGACATGTAGTACCCCAAGTACGTAGAAAGGTGAACTAGACCCCCAATCACTGCTGCACCTCACAAAATACATTGAGAGCTTACGGGGCCCATGTAGTACCGCACTGTACTGTAAGGGGTGATACTAGACCCCAATCATGCATGCACCCCCCACTAAACATGGAGAGCAGTACAGGACAAGTTGTACCCTTTTTAAATGAAAGAAAAGGGATACAAAACCGCCAATAAGCGTGCACCTCACAATCATGGGGAAGCAGTAAGGACAAGTTGTACCACACGTACTGAAGAGTGATACAAACCACCAACACTGCATGCACTGCAATAATACATGTAAGAGCATACGGGACATGTATACCCGTCACCGTACGTAAGAACCATACAAACCCCTCCAATCACTGCATGCACCTTACTAATACATGTGAGAGCAGTACGGGACAGTAGTCCCCGCACTGTATTGTAGACGGGGTGAAACAACCACCAATCACTCATCAGCTCACAAAACAGTAAGACAGTACGGACATGAGTCCCCGCACTGATTTTTTAACATGAATACTAAAACCACCAATCACTCACAGCTCACTAAACATGTAAACAGTACAGACATGTAGTACCGCAATGACGAAGAAAAACCCTTAAGACCTCCAATCACTGCAGGCACCTCAAAAATACATGTGAAGCAGTACAGGAACATTAGAAAACCGCAATGTACTGTAAGAGGTGATACTAACCACCAACACTGCATGCACCTCACAAAATACATGTAAGAGATACGGGGGCATGTATACCCCGTACGTAGAAGGTGATACAACCGCCAATCACGGGCATGTACCCACTAAACATGTAGAGCAGTACAGGACTGTAGTAAGCACTGTACTGTAAAGAGGCCTCCCTGATCGCCAATCACGAAAATTCACCTCACTAAATTTTGTAAGACCCATCAGGCATGTAGTACCGCCTGTACTGTAGAGGGGGCCGTTTCAAACCGCCCAACCCTTTGCATGCCCCTCAACAAATTACATGTAAGAGCAGTACAGGGAAAGTAGTCCCAAACCCCTGTACTGTTGAGGGGCCCGCTACCATCCCCGGGCCTGGAATAATATGAAAGGAAACCACAAGGCGGGTTTGTAAACCAGAACTAAAAGGTGGCCAAACACATTAGATGGAAAAGAGGTTGGAAAGAAACAGCCACGAATGAATGACTGCCTTAAAAAATGACAGGGCAAACTTTTTTTTCCCGGTCCCAAGTTTTTTTTTCAGGGTAAAGGTGTAACACTCACCGAAAAAAATGTATACGAGTGACCCAAAAAAAAAAAAAATAGTGAACCCAAAGCAGAAACACTGTAAATTTAAAGCAGTAGTGTGAAGGGACCAAAGAAGCCCAGCACATAAAAATACAAAACAGTTTGAAAAGGGTTAAAAAAA
>JAODAL010032550.1:0-10000 GCA_025379985.1 Phyllomedusa bahiana | reverse complement strand
TACAGGGGGCATTTCTGCTACAGGGGGGCATCACGGCTAAGGGCTACTCCGGCTATAGGGGCATCACTGGCTACAGAGGGGCATTTACTGGCTACAAGGGGGGCATCTACATGGCTACACAAGGGGGCATCACTGGCTACAGGGGGGCACTACGCTACAGAGGGCATCACTGGCTACAGGGGGCATCTTCTGGCTACAGGGGGATCCTGGCTACAGGGGCATCTTCTGGCTAAAGGGGCATCACGGCTACAGTGGCACTACTGGCTACAGAGGGGGCATTTACTGGCTACAAGGGGGCATCATGGCTGGGAGTCTACTGCTATAGGGAGTAATACTGGCTACAGAAGGCATCACTGCACAGGGGGCTCTCTGCGGGGATCACTGGCTACGGGGGGGCATCTTCTGGCAAGGGGGATACTGGTAAGGGCTCACTGGCTACAGGGGCATATCAGGCTACCATATGAGGTGCTATAGATGGGAGTTTGTATAGTGATAGGAATTGGTAGAGAAGTGCTGATAAAGTGAGGAGTCTTTAGAGATTTGTTTTGTATATTTTACAGTGAAGAGTCGGGAGTAGTCGTCATGGCGTCTGGGAGAGATGGAGAAGAAGAAGAAGAAGAGACAGAGAACAACTCTTCAGAGACGTCTCCTGTGAGTCACTAGATATAACTTTACTGTAATCATTTATATGTCTGCAGAGCCTGTGTACAGCTGGTATTCACCACTGTATGGTCACTGTACACCGGTAATATTGGTTGTAGTATAATGGTTTATACTCAGTAATGGTCAGTTTGTATTATTCAGTCACTATATGGTGGTGATATGTGGTCATGGTGTGGTGGTATTATTCGGTCACTAGGTGTTGGTGATATGTGGTCTTGGGATTCTGTTTTGTGTAGTAGCGTTATATGGTAAACTGATCGACTTATTTAAGTAGTTTTTATACGTAGCACATTGTGGTAAAGCTTTTTGTATATTTTGGCTTTGGGTGATGGTGATGCAATGTGTCGCATAGTGGCGCATTATGTTACCGGGGGGGGCGAAATTTCTTCACCTCGCCCTGAGTGAAATTTAGCCTAGGAACTGCCCTGGGCCAGCTCCAACAGAATACAGTGCAGGGATATTTTAAAAGCAAAGCAGATGGAAAACAAAATTTTGGGGATTTTACTTTGACAAGATGGGGGACCCCTGTTGTAAAGAAACCCATTTGAAAGTAACTTTCCATTTAGGAATAATCTCGAGAAGCTGAGGTCTGAATTCCCACACCTCAGGATACTACAATGTGCTGATATACTGGACCCAGTTCTATACTCTGTGCATTGGGATCGCTGTTTCGTTAGATATGTATAAGGCCTAGTTCACACCTGTATCAGAGGTTCCATTCTAAACTCTGGTGCAGATTCTGTCATAAAATATGGAAAAATAAGTGCAGCATTTTTTCAATTAAAATGATGGACACCATGACAGGAACCTGACTGTTTATTAAAAGATCCAGGGCTGCCTTGACAACAGAGGTTCTGAACAGCACCTCCAATGCAGATGTGAACCAGGCTTAAAGGGGTTTTCTCATCACAAGCTTTCACAGACTTGAGCTGTTTCTGTCTCTTACAGCTTCAAATCCAGGGCCGAGTCTCTCCTGTCAGTAGGCGGGTCTCCCCTCACTGAAGAGTTGTGACATCATTCTGTGAGGGAAGCGGAAGGGAGAGGATGTCACAGCTCTGCAGACCTCCTGCACTGGCTCTCATATCTACAGAGCGGTCAGCTCCAGGCTGCACAAGCTCCTTGTAACCAAAACACCTGCATTGGTGTAAACAGTTATACATACAGCCTGAACTGATGAAGCAAATGTGAGGAATGCACTCTGCTCCCCCCTCTGTTATCATGAGTTACAGCAGACTGTATAAGGCTGTGTTATATGGGTGATGGAAGCAGATTGTATAAGCCTGTGATATATGGGGGGAGGAGGCGGGAGAGTGAATCTAGCAGCTACAGACTCAGTAATTGCACAGATTCTTTACATAGAGCCATCACTGGGAGAAGGGGCATATACAGCCACAGCCATCACAGGCAGCTCGTTTCACTTTCATTTTCCACAGCTCAGAGCGGAGTAAGCACAGAGTGCAGGCAGCTAATCACAGCACAGGGGGCGTGTCCCATCCAGGGTGCATGTCCAAACAGGCTGAATGAAATATCAGTCAGCCAATCACAGAAAAGGGAGTGTGGCCTGACCACCTGCTACAGAAATAGCTGTAGATGCACAGATTAGCTCATATCTGCTATACTAAGTGATTTGGTAATGCAAACCAAATGCAAAAGTGCTTATTTTTACTGTCCCCATCATTAGAGATATGATCTTTGTAGCGAGAAAACCCCTTTAAAGAGGGTATACCGGTATACAAACTTGGTTTCTACTCTTCTCATCTTCAATATATAGTAATTAAATATTTTAGTAGTTGCCCACATAACCACTCACCAATTACAGGCCCATAACCTGATGTTTATAGCTTGTTTCCAAGGGAAATGACCTGTAGATCAGTCTCAGCTTCCTGGTCAGGCATGCTCAGTTCCAGAAAGGTGAGCTATGTGTCTGTGAAGCAGCAGGGGACCAGCGGGATGTAGCTAGGTACTAATGGGAGCAGCTCAGCAACTGGAGGGTTGAGACTTTGGGAACTATAGTCTGCTCCCCCACATAAACTGCTGCTGAAGCCAAGCCCACACTTGCTGCGTTGTCAAACTCAAGGCCCGCAGGTCGAATGCAGCCCACTACGAGAGGTTACACACAGTGAGCAGGAATAGAGAAGCCGGATGCAGAAGGACTGGCTCTCCATTTTCCTCAGAGAACACAACCAGGTGCTTGCAGAGGTGGCAGTACCAGTATTGGGTGCCACCCTGGATTCGGAGCTATAGCATGCACCTCCGTATCACTCTGTATAGCAAGGCATGGGCAGTGTCGAAGCTCCCACAGCCCAGCCACCAGACAAGATAGGAAGCCGAGTGTTAAAGAGGTGGTAGAAGCTGGCTATTACACAACCTTAAAGGACAGCTCCGCCTTTGGCTGACCATGTGGCACACAATGCTCCTATGAAGGTAAATGCTAATGGACACCCGTCTCTAACTGTATTCCCCAAAAATATGCTTGTATTTGCATATGGATTATGTGGTGCAGTCCCAAAGAGGAATGCGGGGCTGTTTGCTAAAGGGTCCAAAGAAAAAAAAAAAACACGACTGCATCTGTTTCATTATAAAATGAATGTTTTATTTTCTGAAACTAACATACAGCAAAAAGCAGGACATCTATGACTATCGATTTGGAGCAATAACGCCAGTGCACTTAGTTGAAGCTGTTCTACATCCTCCCAGATATGCAATGGGAATACATACCTCATGGCGGTGTCCTACTGAGTATGGATTCAGGTCATCAGGAACACTTTTTGCAATGGAATAAAACCAAAATACAGAAACGTACCCAAGGGCTTTTTCATAAAAACAGCTTTCAGCCTAGAGCCATGAGCACTCTACAGGGAACAAGCCGTTTCTCACTACGTTTTCAATAAACAGGTTCCTAACACGTCATTACAGGAAAGCTGCAGCGAGCACCACCGCCAGCAAAAACACTCAATTATGCTACTCACCACAACAAGGTTTGCTCCGAATTTTAAATACCCAAAAGAGGACAAGCTGTGCATTCACTTACTATTCGGCACACACTCCATTATATATCATGCATACCTACCAGCCACCAGAGAAACCTGTTCTGCCTTCTTCTCATCTACTTTGACTTTCAACTACAAAATAACACGAGAAACTTCTTTGTGCTGCAATGTTGTCTGACATAGAATGAAGAGCCAGTTGGACTGGTATGTACCCAAAAGATTGCAGGCAATTACAATCTTAAAGGGGTATTCTCACCATATTGATTAGCATTAAACATGTAGGCAAATAAGGAGTATTACCAAATACACTTGCTGTTCTGATTCTGCTTCTCTTCAGATTTCGAGCACTTCTGATCTCCTGCTTGTTTACACAAGCTTCTCTAGTTACTGATCACCTCTTTCTGCTTCAACTCTGACTTTGATGGTGATGTCATTCCCTGCTGTGTCTTAACAGCAGCACTGGAGTTTATCTTTTTTACTGACAAACTTTAACCCTTTAGAGCTCTGTATCCTGCTATTTAAAGAGAACCTGTCACATAGATTATGCCCCCCTTGCTGAGGGCAGCACAAGCTCGTGTCAGACCTGCTCTTTCCAGCGCTGTGTCCCTTATTCTGTAAGATTCTGTAGTCTCAGAGTATTTAATGCTCAAATCTGCAGTTTTCAGCCAGAAAAGTCATTCGAAGAGTCATGAAAAGAGTCAGTTTAATTCATGCCCCGCCCACCTGAGGCTAGCCCCGCCCACCAACTGATAAACCTATTACTTTGAAGTAGAAACTGTCAGTGGGCAGGGCTTACCTTTGGTGGGCGGGCGGGCTAACACCTGCTCATGAATAAGATTTGATCATTAAATGCTCTAAAACTGCAGCATCTTACAGAATAAGGGACACCGTGCTGGAAACAGCAGGTCTGACACTAGCTTGTGCTGCCCTCAACAAGGGAGGCATAATCTATGTGACAGGTTGCCTTTAAAGGGGTTGTCTCACCAAGCGGTTTCACAGAGCCACATGCAGCTTCAGCCTTACACTTCCTGGTAGGCTGTGGGTGGTTCTACAGCAGTAACTGGCATATCAGCTCTGCTACAAGACTGGAGAAAAGACTCTGCATTGAGTGACTCATCATAGTTGGAAGGCAGCTTGGAGCATTGAGAGATGAGAGAAATCGGTAACCAAGAGAAACTTGTGTACAAAAGCAGTAGATAAAGTCATCTTTATCTCCTGAACAAAGCAAAATTAAAACAGCAATGTATTTGGTAAAAGTCTTCATTTACCTTTCCCTACATGTTAAAAGCTAATCACTGTGGTGAAAAATAAATCCTTCCATTATCAATGTTCTTCCAACAGGCTCTGCTAGGAAAAGCAAAGCTGAAATGTCAGTCTTTGCTGTACAACAGCCCATTGCCTGCACAGGAAGTGGGAGTTTCAAGCTGGCTGTGTGAAACAGTATGGTGAGAAAACCCCTTTAAGGAGATATTTAGGTTTTAGCATATGACGGTTATTTACTGTAAGGTGAAACATTACACGATTTCCAAGTATATTCACTTAATTTCTTACAGCTTTCAAGAGCTCTGCTTGCAGTCATTCAGTAGCAACCTTGTTTATTTCGGGCGTTACAATACAGTTATGTTAAAGAGCTGCGTCCTGTAATCTGCCATGTACCCGTGTGACCATCAAATGACTAGAACAGATTTTTATCTCCAAGGAAGTAATAAGGGAAATTAACTTGAGATGAATATGCTGCAAATATACCACAGCCAGATTTGCATGCAGAATATCAGCAGCATATTACAGTAGCATTGAAGTGGATGGGTTTTTAAGAAACGTCCTCCACATTCTGCAGTAAAAATCCACATAGAATCCACATGGAAACTGACCCGCCTTATGGATTCAAAATCCACAGCAGTATTTCTGTTGCAGATATTGTTGAGGGTTTTACCCCCTGAACTTAATGAGGAAGTTTAAATTGGCAACAAATCCAAAATGAAAGTTTGTTCTTGTGGATTTTGAATACACTGCGTTTTCTTTCTTTTTCGCTTTATCAAAATCTGCACCATACATGTGTATTTATCGCATTTGCTGAAATTCTGAAGATCTTCCACTGCAGAAAACCTGCGGCATTAGTGCTCCATGTGTAGGATCCCAAAGGGTGAATGCACAAGGAATAGATTCCCTGTGTGCAAATCTGCAGCAGATTACAGTGCTATTTACGTAGGTGGGATTTTACAAATCTCATCCCCATGTGGCAGAAATGTTTTGCATGAATATTGATCTATGGTGCAGATTTCAAAATCGGCAGCATTTCTACTTCTAGCACAGATTTACTGCAGAATTGAATGGAGTAAAATACACAACAAAATCTAAACCAAAAGCCAATGATAGGTTGGAAGATTTTTATGTGCAGATTTTCCTGTGAAATTGGTGCTGAAAATTTCCGCAGCAAATCCATCTTGTGCGCACTAACCATAAAGGTTCCCACTGAATGGCAGCAAGCAGAGCTCCTGAAATTAATGTGGAATTGATATTCAAGTTTATTCTAGAATCACATAACTTTTCACTATAGAAACATTTGTTTACTTAAAGGGGTTTTGCCACGAAGTAAAATTGAGGTGGGAAGTTTGTAAATTAAATAATAAACATTTTCACCTTTCATCATTATTAAATTTTCTGGACCATTTTAGTTTTAGCTGCTCCTTTAGTGATCCATTGTTTACAGCTCATCTCCAGGGCATATGACCAGGGCTGAGAGCTCCTCAGTCCTGGTCGCACATGCTCAGACATCACCTCTCCTATCAGGCAGCTACTGAGTGTTCAAACCCCAGGTGCTGTCGCTCTACTTCCATCTTCTGTACTCCTTAGTAATTAGTCAAACAGTGCAAATAAATAAAAAAGAAACCTCAATAAGGTCTGTGCATTGATAAAGAGAAATAAAATCCACAGGTTTGTTTCCTGCAGGGATTTGAACCGAGGACCCTTGTGCCTGGAGACAAAAGTTTTACCTCTGAGTTACAATGTAGCTACTTACAGTTCTACACATAAACAGACCTTTATTTGACTAAAGAGAGGAAAGGCCTGGTGATGTCATCCTGCTGGGTCACATGATATGCAATTCAAACAAATCACACACGCCCCCTTCTGAGCACACAGAGCTGAAGAGCTGGATACAGGAGGTATGAAATGAGATCGTGGCAAAACCCCTTTAAATTATAAGTACATGACTAGATACTCCATTCCAAGCTGGAAGTGACTAACAGAAAATTCATCAACTTAAAGTCAGAAATCTCGTCCCAGGATATCAACTTTAAAATACACATAAAAAAAAAATCCATCTGCTACACTGTTGAGCGTAGGGCACAGTGGAGTGAGTTTGGAGACTGCTTCCTCCTTTGCATCTCACTTGGTACTGCTCACATCACCCTGTATATTCCTGTACAGCACTTCCATGTGGGCAATAACTGTGACCACCGCAGGAACCTCACTCCGATAGTCTGGTGAGTGTGTGGCACAAAATTGTTCTCTCTCAACCCTCTACCCTCTCTGATGAGTGTACAGTATAAACAATTAGGTGTCAAGTTTCTTCCATTGGCCCACATATATAAATGCCTTAGTGTGTCAAATGGCCATCCAACCACATGGTGGCACTAATTTGGTTACAATCCGACACAGGATATGCTAAGGCATATATATTAGACTACATTTTACAAAACAATTCATTGACCTCATAAAAACATGAGACTGCAGGTCAGGAGTAGTTATGTAGGTCATGGTTCCTATGTACAGTAGGGAGCATATTAATCCTTCTAACATGCACCTCAGCTGCTCAGAACCTTATTCCCTGTCCATCAATGTTGGATATGAAACATCCAAGATGATCTGCAACTGCTGAAACACATGGAGGGGGAGCTGTGTGTGTCAATCCGTGGCTGCCACAGGAGAAGGAACTTCTTGCAGTAGCGGCTTGTCACTGCTTGAAGAGATATCGAGTGTTAGGTTACTCCTTCCATAGAATTACAATGCGATGTTTACATGACCGTTTAGATCTGTCAATGAAAAGTTTGCACGCACATGTTTTTAAAAGTTATTGAAAAGGTTGCTTTTGTCAATGAGCTTTACAAGTACCCTGCCCCTCGGGTGTGCTACATTACAACAGTCAGACACCAGCCTACTGTAAAAATAAGGGGATTATCTAATGAATCCTTTCCAGACCATAAAATGCTGCTAATGGTGTTCTTAAAGTAACCAAAAAATAATATTTCTTTTTCTATCATCTTCTGCTTTTTTGTGCCTCTTGGTGTTATTGATGGTGGTGAATTCTGCCAAGAGCAAAATCAGTCTCCTTCTTCCTTTGGAGCTAATTTTTGTTCCCCTTTTACTTTCCAATCTTTCCCAGACCAGAGTCACAGAGGATCACTAGGCAGAGACCTGGCCATGGAGAAAGTGGCTGAGCCCATTGAATGGACAATGCTAAAGACCGTAAACTCCAGAGGACTCCATACTGTGCAAGTAAATGTTAACGCTTCACTCTTTTTTTTAATGAAAAATGGGATAAAAAAAAGTTACAAATTTGGTTAATTTACTTAAAGGAGTGTTTCCACCATAGCCTTTTATGGGTTTCGAAAAGGACGGGGCCAGGGCTCACCTCTGGGAATGACCTATTCAGGAGAGCCCCCAAAAAATTTTGATAGAATGGGAGAGTTTTGTTGTGTACAACTCTGTATTTTTTTATCCCAAATTCAGAATATGACGAGGTATGTTCCTGTTTCTCAGAAACTCCATGAACTAAAAAGGGGAGCCATAAAAGAAGTGTGAAACCGAATTTTCAGTGCCTACCCTGTTTCCCCGAAAAAAAAGAAGGTCGATATTAAAAATTTTTTTTCCCAAAGCCCAAACTAAGACTTAATTTTAGGGGATGTCTTATTTTTCCATGGACCGATTCACCTTTTTAATATTTGTAGTGATTTCATCACAAAATTTTCAGGCATAACAGCCCAAAAGCTGAAATTGCATAAAAAAAAATGCACTAGGTCTTATTTTCGGGGAAATAGGGTATTTCCAAGATAGGTGCGCCTCCCAGAGGTGGGACCCACACTTACTAGATGTTGATAGCATATTCTAGTGATGTGCCATCAATGTCTATGGAGAAGACAACCACAAAAAAAAAAAAAAAAAAAAAATTAATTTATGGGATAACCCCTGGAAGCAGAATCTACCTTGTTATGCGACGATAAACAATGCAAAAAGTTCTTAAAGAAGAAACTGTGCAAACAGAGTCAGGGGGCCGTACCCCAAAACGGGGGCCTTGGCATGCCAAGGAAAAGAAATAAAAGCAATATAGATTTTACACCGAAAAAGCAATTAATCCTAGATTAGGTCATAATCTGGAGAGAGGAGCGTAAAACAAAACAGGCTTTTCACACACGGCTCCCTGCATGTAATTACATTTAGCAGGAACCTCTTGTTTTTCTACGTCCGGGGACATACCTGATGAATTTCCATTTAAGGCTTTAGAGCTTGTACGATATTTGATAAAAGCAAGATCTATTAAATATTGCAAATCTAGCTTGGCCCTGACACTAAATCTATGCTTTTAGTGTATTAAATATTAAGCCGCTGCACTTGGATCCCTTTTCAACAATATTCTTCTTTCCTGCTGAACAATTGTTCATTAACGCGGAAAGTTTAAAAAGGGGGGCAAAAGTCAGAACTCCAAATAAAATAGGCCCCCGCTAGGAAAGGGTGCTGTAGGGCAAACCCAAAAGGGCATAACAAAAAGCAGTCCCCTTTTTTGGTAAATCTTTTTTTGATCATTATAGTCAATAGGTAAATGGATCCGAAGGAAGGGATCGCTTCTCCAGATCAGTTATGGAGCTGTCTGAAAACAAGCAATATAACAAACGTATATGTATATCTGTCTACATATAGATGTGGCAGACAATCGCTTTGGCTCTGCTCACACCATACTTGACCAATATTGTTACAGGATTTTCTGCTGTTGGGTATGTTCACACAGCTTCTTGCCTCCGTGATGCGTCTAACAATTAGCAGTGAGATTATCGCTGCCGGCAATGACAGACACGCAGCGGCGTTCATATGAGAGATCGCCGCTGCGTGTTTGCATGCGCCCGCAGGTCATTTGCGGGATGCGACCCAAGAATTGCCCAATTGCGTACATTTACCCCCAAAATTGCAGAGCCCGTTCTCTTCTCCATCCCCACTTTCGATAGGGAAGCATAAACCCCTTTACAGGTTCACTTAAAAGGCAAAATCATACTTAATTTCACGTTGAAGCTGCCGCTGCACCTGCAGTCTTTGTTTACTTCTGGTCCTTCCGAACGGCTCCTGAAGGGCGTCAG
>JAODAL010032549.1:15000-46803 GCA_025379985.1 Phyllomedusa bahiana | reverse complement strand
AATGGAAAAAAAAAAAAAGACAATTTAAACAAAAAACTTTTATTTAAATGAACACTCCCCGACATCAGCCCTCTTTCACCATTTTATTACAGAAATCAATCCAACGTTGGTCCAACATAATCCAATGAGTCCGACATAGTCCAAAGGGGAAACCTGTATGAATATAAGAACATAAAAAAAAATGACAGTACAAAACTCCATCTCCTGCATCCCCTGAAGATCATTCCCTCAACTGATCTTCTGGGGGTGCAGGGTACGGAGTTCAACCTGCACAATATGATTCTGGGGAGTGCAGGCGCAGCCGTAGCATAATCTCCTGGGGGATGGTCCTATGCTCCCCCAAAGAGATTGTAAACTGTGCTCTGTACTCCTCTCTCCCACCACTCCCCACCATTGTGTTATGTATCTGTAGTGCTAATAGATTTATTGACCATCCGGAATCCATATTGACAGTATCACTTTAAGAATTATAGATGATAATAGCCAGGCTTTAAGCTGTAATTTTCCTAGCGCTTGGTAAATGTTTGTGAGAAACAGTATATTGACACAGAGGGTTGTTATCAGGGCCTCGTTGTTGTGGGAGCGTTGTACCAAATAGCCACATAGCTCTGTGCTGGTGTAAACAATTACTACCCAGCGATGTTTAGAGGAAAATCATGGGAACCAATGTGTTCATGGTTCAGGGTCGCTCGGCATCTAGTCATGGGTTTTTTCCAGTGCCAGGTTAACCTCTTAAGAACTGGCCATTCGAAGGAGGGAGGCCTTATACTGGAAAAGTACTGATCTGTCAGCTTACGTAACACTTGGTTACGCAGGCATTTGTTTCAAGTAAGATATAAGCTGAGAAAGTTTGCTGCGAAGTTAGAAGTAGCTGTACCTGTGGGCTATAGAGGGACGCCTTGCCGCCACAGTGTGGATACCCCAGGTAGATCTCTCTATCTCGCTGGCCCCTTCTCCCAGCTGATAATACTGATAGATGATGCTGATAAGATGCCTGGTGGAGCTTGGACCTGTATATGTGGGCACCCGTGCACGGTGTTGATCTCAGGATTATCTCTCTATCTTCACTGGTTCGTGTTACCAGTTGATGCCAATAGATGATGCTTATAAGATGCCTGATGAAGCTTTGACCCATATATAGATGTGATGTGAGTATTTGTAATCCATATTATGCGTGCTTTGCCTTTGTAACCAATATTATGCATGCCTTGCCTTTATAATCTATATTATGCAAAAGTATATACAATATCACACTATCTTCTTGTAGTTTTATGTAATCATTGAATTACTCATATAATAAAGTAAATAATGCATTGGATGTTGCCTTCTTTAAAGCCGTAAAGGACCCCTAAAGATAGTTGGCAAAACATTTGGTACCAGAAAATGTAAAAACATACGGCAGAAGGTTTTTCTGATTAAGGGAGTGTTGATAGTGACCTCCTGACCTTAAAAAGCAGATTTTAGCAAAATTCTGATAATCTGGAATATGGTGAAAGACACATGGAAAAAGGTTTTTCTGATTAAGGAAGTGTTGATAGTGACCTCCTGACCTTAAAAAGCAGATTTTAGCAAAATTCTGATAATCCGGAATATGGTGAAAAACACATGGAAAAAGTTTTTTCTAATTATGGGAGTGTTGATAGTGACCTCCTGCCCTTAAAAAGCAGATTATAGCAAAATTCTGATAATCCGGAATATGGTGAAAAACACATGGAAAAAGGTTTTTCTGATTAAGGGAGTGTTGATAGCGACCTCCTGCCCTTAAAAAGCAGATTTTAGCAAAATTCTGATAATCCGGAATATGGTGAAAAACACATGGAAAAAGGTTTTTCTGATTAAGGGAGTGTTGATAGCGACTTCCTGACCTTAAAAAGCAGATTTTAGCAAAATTCTGATAATCCAGAATATGGTGAAAAACTCATAGAAAAAGGTTTTTCTGATTAAGGGAGTGTTGATAGCGACCTCCTGACCTTAAAAAGCAGATTTTAGCAAAATTCCGATAATCCAGAATATGGTGTAAAACACATGGAAAAAGGTTTTTCTGATTAAGGGACTGTTGATAGCGACCTCCTGAACTTAAAAAAACAGATTTTAGCAAGAGTCCAATAGTCTGGAATTTTGAACCTCCATCCAATAATCCGGACTATAGTGTGAGATTGTGTTAAACATGTCTCTCTTTAAGAAGAAAGAGGTTGTAAATGTAGCTGTTGATATTTCAGGCTGGGAGCAGGCTCCCTATTGTGTTTTGGCAAATAAGTGGCTGCAATTTGTTGCATTGAGTGAATCAGGGGATAAGTGTATAAAAGATGCTGAACCAACTAATGTGGTCACGCATTTGCAAAGGGTAAAAATTGAAAGGAACAAGGAATTTAATGCTACTACATTCAATTCCTTAAGAAGTTGGATTTTGTTACGTGCTTATAGGAAACAGCATGAAGAACGTATTTAGGGCGACATGTATGAATTCGAATGCGTACTTTTTTTTTTTACTTGGCGCCGACACTCCAGTTCTCCAGAGTGTAGAATACGACAGTATTGTATGGGCATAGAGTGTAATGCGCCAAACTTGGCGCACTAAACTCTATGTAATGCGCCAAAAATCTGTCATATTCTACACTCTCAGAATCTCATAATCTGAGCATTGAAACATTAAGAGGGCGACATGTATGAATTCGAATGCGTGCTTTTTTTTTTTACTTGGTTCCAACACCACAGTTCTAAATAGATATAGAAGAGTGTAGAATACGTAAGATTTTTGGCACATAGAGTGTAATGCGCCAAACTTGGTGCACTGAGCTCTATGTACTGCGCCAAAAATCTGTCGTATTCTACACTCCTATATCTATTTAGAATTTTGGGGGTGTTGATCCCAAAGGGAAAAAAAAAATCCCCACCCATTCGAATTTTAAAAAATGTCCCCCCCCTTTTAATGTTTCAATGCTCAGATTTGGGGATTTGAGAGTGAAAAATTGAAAAATTTTTGGGCCCGCATTCCCAAGATTTTAGGCCCCAAAGTTTGGGCTTTTACACTTATCCCCAATACAAATTTTGGGGCGCATTAAGTCCTATGAATGCCGGCAAAAATTTTCATACTGTCGGATTCTACACTCGGGGAGAACTGGGGGTGTTGGCGCCAAGGGTAAAAAAAAAGTACGCATTTTGAATTCATAATGTCGCCCTTAGTTCTTAAAAAAAAAAAACCAGGGGGGGGAAAAAAGGGTAGAAATTTGTAGTAGTGAAAAAGCAGTGAAATAAGAGGTGTTTTAAATACACATTTTGGGAAAATAATTGGCAATGGGCATATAAGGGGACCCTTTATAATAGTTTAAGACTCAGGTTTTTTTTTATTTTGGCCCATGTTACTTTTGAGAAAAAACATGCTGTTTTTCAAAATTTAAAAGGGGGTTTTATGTGTTAAGTAAAGAAAGTAGGGAAAGTTTATTGTTTCAAAAATTAATTTTGAAAGAGTCTGTTTTGTGGGCCGGGTTGGGGTTAAAAAGTTATTTTTTTTTAAAAGGTTCATTTTCCTGTGTTCGAGTAAAAATTTTTTCCCATATTTTTGGGATTTCTTTGTTTGTCCCAATTTTTTACTTGGGGTTGTTTTTTGGTTTTGGGAAATTTTTGTTTGAGCCCCCCGGAAAATGTGTAGATTTTGATAATCCCAGCATTTTTTTTTTTATGGTTCTGTCCAGTTTTTGAAACATAGATATAAATGGAATTTTAAAAGGGGGTTTTTTAATCCGTTACAAAGATCATGTCTCAGATTATGGGGACAAAAAAAAATAAGCATTTTTTTTTTTTGGGGTTTGCCATTTACTCTTCATTTGGGTTTAGCGGGATATCAGTTTCTTTTGTAAAACGGGTCTTCTTTTTTGATTGCATGCTTTCAGAATCCCCCCTTTGGTCGATTCCTGCCCCCCTAGGACACGCCCCCCTGAAATGTGATTGGGCTGGTGACAAAATCATTCAGCTGTTGAGGTACCCCCCTAGAAAAAAAACCCCCCCGGAGCCCCCTCGCTGTGATTGGGCCTCCCAACTCTGTGTTTACCCCCTCTTTGCCGGGAGGGGGGATGGGATGGCAGAGAGTGTAGAGGAAATGGGTGGCGAGGGTAGCAGAGGGGGAAAATGGGGTGGCGAGTACCCCCAGGGAGATGGTGGGCAGAGGGGCAAAAAGGAGATCCCCTGGAGTGTGGGTGGTAGAGGTTCCAGAGGAGGAAGGGTGACAGAGGTACGAGAGGGGGAGGGGTTGGAGAGTGTGTGGGGAGAGGAGATGGGGGGGCAGAGAGTACGCAGAGGAGTTTTGGGTGGGAGATTGGGGGTGGGGGGGCAGAGGAAAATGGGTGGCAGGGGGAGTACGGAAAGGGGAAAGGAGGGGTTTGGGCAGGTGTGTGTGCGTGAAAATTTGGGTTTGGGGTAGAGAGAAAGCAGGAGATTGGGTGGCAGAGAGTACGCTGAGGAGATGGGTTCCCAAGGAATACACAAAAACGAGATGGTTTTGGTAGGGGGGACGGGGAAAGGAGTTCCCAAACCAGGGGGGTTTGGCAGAGTTTTGGTGTGAAAGAGGAGATGGGTGGCAGAGGGGGGTGTGGGGCAGAGGGGGATGGGGCAAAAGAAAGCAGAGGAGAAGGGTGGCAGGGGAGGTCCGAGAGGGAAATTGGGGGGGCCCAAGAGAGTACCCCTAAAAGAAAATGGGTGGCGGGAGTGTTGTGGGGAAGAGGGGGGGATGGGTGGCAGAGTGTGTTTTCCTGGTGTTTGGGGTTGGCAAGGGGATTCCGAGAGGGGGATGGGTGGCGGAGTACCCCGGGAGGAGATGGGGGGGCAGAGTGGTGTGCAGAGGAGATGGGTGGCAGTGTGCAGAGGAGATGGGTGGCAGAGTTTGTTTTGGCAGAGGGGGTTGGGTGGGGAAGGTGTGGTGCGGGAGGGGGATGGGTGGCAGAGCTTTTAGCAGAGGTGAGGGTTTGGCCCAGAGAGAAAGCAGAGGGGGGAGGGTTTGAAAGGGTAGAGTGTACCCGGGGAAGGGGGGTGGCAGAGTGTGTGTGCAGAGGAGAATGGGTGGCAAGAGTACGCAGAGGAAAATTGGGTGGCAAAAGGAACGCAGGGAGATGGGTTTGGCCAAAAGTTTTTGGTGCAGAGGAGATGGGTGGCAGAGAGTACGTAGAGGAGATGGGTGGCAGAGAGTACGAAGAGGAGAGGGGTGGCAGAGAGTACGAAAGAGGGGGATGGGTTGGGAAAGTGGGGGTTGTAGCAGAGGAGATGGGTGGGCGAGTGTGTGTGCAAGAGGGGGTTTGGGGGTGGCAGAGAGTACGCGGGGGGCAAAATGGGTTTGGTAGGTGAGTCGCAAAGGGGATGGGGGGGCCAGAGGGGTTTTGTGGGGCCCAAGGAGTTGGGGGGGCAGAGATACGCAGAGGGGGATGGGTGGAAAACGAACGAAAGAGAGTTTGGGGTGGCAGATGTGGGTGTGAAAGAGGGGGATGGGTGGCAGAGAGTACGGAGAGGAGATGGGTGGCAGAGAGTAGGGCATGAGGCGAGGTTTGGGGGCGGAGTCCCGCAGAGGAGAGGGGTTGGGGCAGAGGGGTAGCAAAAGGGGGATGGGGGCCAAAAGTGTGTGGGAGAGGGGGGAATGGGTGGCAGAGTTGGCCGAAAGGGGGGAATGGGGGGGCTTAGAGGGTATTCGCGAGGAGAGGGGTTTTTGGTAGGATTTACGCAGAGGGGGAATGGGGGCAGAGAGTACGCAAAAGAAAAATGGGTCAAAAGTGTGGGGTGCGGGAGGGGAATGGGTTGGAAGAGTTTTGTAGCGGGAGGGGGGATGGGTGGCGGGGATTTGTACGCAGGGGGGGCATGGGGCCCAGAGTTTTTGGTTCCCACCCGGACCGGGTTTGGGGTGGCAGAGGGGGTAACGGGGAGGGATGGGGGGCCCAAGAGGTACGCAGGGGAAAAGGGTGGGAGAGGTAGAAAAGGGAATGGGTGGCAGAGTGTTGTGACAAGGGGGTGGGGGGGCGGGAGTGTGTGTGCAGGGGGGAATTAGGTGGCAGGTTTGTGTCCCGAGGGGGAATGGGGTGGAGAAGTGGTTGTTGCGAGGAGATGGGGGGCCCGAGCGTACGCAGAGGGGATGGGGGGAAAAGAGTACGCAGAGGAGATGGGTGGTAGAGTGTACGCAGAAGAGATGGGTGGCAGAGTCTGTGTGCAGAGGAGATGGGGGGCCCAAGAAAAGTACGCAGGGGGAGGGGTTTGGCAGATAGAACCCCAAAAGGAGATGGGGGGCACATTGGGTTAGTGGGTGGGGGGCCAAGACGGGGGAATGGGGGGACAGAGAGAAAGCAGAGGAGATGGGAAAAAATTTGGTAAAAAAAAGCTACGCGTAAAAAGTTGGAAAAGCGGTTGGGGCAGAAAAGTTGAAAGAGGAAAATTGGGGGGCCCCAGAAATTGTACGCAGAGGAGATGGGGGGCAAAAGTGTGTGGGGCAGGGGGGAAGTTTGGGTGGCGAGAGTAGAAAGGGGACGGAAGGGTGGTAGAGTGTACGCAGAAGGGGGGGGCAAGGGGGTGGGGGGAGTGTGTGGGGCAGGGAGTGGGGTTGGCAGAGAGTACCCCCAGAGGAGATGGGTGGCAGAAGAGAAGCAGGGGGAAAAGAGGGGGTGGCCAGGGTGGGTCGGGGAAAGGAGGAGATGGGGTGGCAGAGAGTACGAAAGGGGAAAGGGGGGTGGCAGAGAAGTACGCAGGGAGATGGGGGGGGCAGAGAGTAGCAGGGGGGAGTGGGGAAAGTGTCCGCAGAAGAATTTTGGATGGCAGAGTGTTTGTGTGCAGAGGGGGATGGGGGCAGGAGTACGAGGGGAAAGATGGGGGGGCCAGGATTTTACGCAGAGGAGTTTGGGTTTTTAGGATTTTGGGAAGACAGGGAGTTTGGGGGGAAAGGAGTAGCAGAGGAGATGGGTGGCAGAGTGTGTGTGCAGAGGAGATGGGTGGCAGAGAGAACGCAGAGGAGATGGGTGGCAGAGAGTACGCGAGGAGAGGGTGGCAGGGGGTGTGTGTCCCAAAGAGAGATGGGTTTGGCAGGAGTAAGCAGGGGAAAGGATGGGTGGTAAAAGTGTGCAGAAGGAGGGGGGGGCAGAGTTGTGTGCGAGGAGATGGGGTGGAGAAAAGTACGCAGAGGAAAAAATGGGGGGGGCAGGGGAGAACGCAGAGGAGAGGGAAGGGTGGCAGAGTGTTGTGTGGCAGAGGGAGTGGGGGAAAGAGAGTAGTAGAGGGGATGGGTGGAAACGAGGTATGCAGGGAGATGGGTGGCAGAGATTTGCAAAAAGGGGGGATGGGGGGCAGATTGTAGCAAAAGAGTTTGGGAGGGGCAGGTGTGTGTGCAGAGGGGGAAGGGGTTTTGGGCAGAGAGTACCCCAGAGGAGATGGGGGGGCCCTGGAGTACCCCAGAGGGGGGGGGTTGGGGGGTTTAGAGAGTACGAGGGGAGGGGAAGGGGCAGAGGAAAGCGGGAGGAGAGGGGCGGTTTGGAAAGGAGTGGGGGGTGTGGCAAAAGGAGATGGTGGGCAGAGAGTATTTCCCAACGAGTTAGGGGTTTGGAGAGATACGCGGGGGAGAGGGGTGGCAGGGAGTAGCGAGGGATGGGGGGGCCGGGAGAGTGTTTTGCAGGGGGGGGATGGGGGGAAGGGGGTGTGTCCCAAGGGGGGTTTGGGGATGGGGTCCATAGTGTTGTGGGGCGGGAGGGAGGGGGTTGGAGAGGGGTTGTGCAGAAAAAGAGGGGTGGGTTTTGGCGGGGGGAGTTTTTGGGTGCAAGGGATGGGGGGTTTTAGAGTGTGTTTGCAGAGAGAGGGTGGGGGAGAGTACGCAGAGGAGATGGGGGGGCAAAAAGAGTCGAAAAGGGGAGATGGGTGGCAGAGAGTACGCCATGGGGGGATGGGTTTTGGCCCAGAGGAAACGCAGAGGAGATGGGGGCGGGGGGAGGGGGTTGGTTTTGCAGCGGAGATGAGGTGGCGAAAACTGTACTAAGGGAGATGGGTGGAGAGGAGAGGGGGGCCCGAGTGTGTGGGGCCGGGAGGGATGGGTGGAGAGAGTTTTCTCAGAGGATGGGGGGCCCCAGAGTGTGTGTGCAGGGGGGGGAATGGGGTGGGAAAAGTGTGTGTTTTGCAGAGGAGTATGGGGGGCGGAGTGTGTGTGCCCCAGGGGTTTTAATGGGGGGGAGGTATTTGCAGAGGATATGGGTGTCAATTTTGGTGTGCCGAGGAGAAGGGGGTGGCAGAGTTTTGTGCGCAGGGGAGGGGGGCGAGTTTAAGGGGATGTCCCGAGGAGATGGGTTTTGGTAGGGGTGTGTGCATAAGGTATGGGGGAAAAAAGACAGTAGCAGAGAGAGGGGTTGGCACAGTGTGGGGCGCAGAGGGGGGAGGTGGGCCCAGTTTTTTTGTTTTTCGTTTTGGGTGCGAGGTTGTTTTGTGTATTTCAGGGTTTGGATTTCGAGGGGGAGTTGTGTAGTTGAGGAGGTGTTTTTGTTTTGAGTTTTATTTTTGGGGCAGGGGTATTTTGGGGTGTGTGGTTGGGAGGGGGGTGTGTGTGTTTGAGTTTTCTGGGGCCCAGGGGTTTTTGGTGTGTGGGGTGTTTTTGGGGGTCGTTGCGAGGGGTGTTGTGTGTTTTTAGTCTTGGCGAGGGGTATGGGGGTTTTTGTGTTTTGTGGTAGGAGTGGGGTTTAAGGGTTTTAAAATTTTAGTTGGGAAAAGGGAACCCCCAGTATCGTTTGGTTTTTCCCATTTGATAATATAGGGGGGCCCCTGTTTTTTTTTTTTCCTTGGTGGTTTCGGAAATTTAGGGGGGCCCCATTAAATTTTTTTTCCTAAAAAAAGTACTTTTTAATGAGAATCGGCAAAAGGGCTCCCTGAAATGATTAAGGTCGGGTCCCCGAGGTTTTAGGATTTCGTTAAGTAAATTATTTTTTAAAAAAAAAATTTAGCCCGGAGGGTTCTCCATTTTCCATAAAAACCCCAAGGAAAAACAACAGTGTGCTGCTAATTTATCAAAGGGAATTTGGGATGGCCCTTTTAAAAAGGCTCCCTTCTTTTATTTAAAAAATTTTCAGCCCAAGCCGCCCCAGAAGCGGACCATACATAAGAGGGTCCCTTTGGTGGTTTATCGGTTTTCCAGTCCCCCTGGTGTTTTTAGGTTGGGGGCAAAAAAAGGGGGGGGGAAACCCGGGGTTAGTGTCAGCATAGGGATGAAAAAACAAATGCTGGTTGACCCCAAGTCCGGAGCCTGTAAGTAATGGAGAGGGGGTCTGTCAGAAAACCCCCAATTACAAAAACTAAATTAAAATTGGCGAAAAAAAAAGACTTTACAAAAAAAAATTTTAAATTTAAAAATTAAAAACCACTCCCGACATCACCCCTCTTTCCCCCATTTTTTTACAGAAATAACCAATTTCCCACTTTTTTCTTTTCAAAAACCTCCAATGGGTCCCAAATTTAGCCCAAAAGGGGAAACCCGTATGAATATAAGAAAAAAAACCCAAAGTACATAAACTCATCCCCTGAACCCCTGAAGATCATTCCCTAAACTGATTTCTGGGGGGTCCCGGGTAGGGAAGGGTTTAAAATTTGGAACCAATATGATTCTGGGGGAGTGCAGGCCCCGGTAGCAAAAATTCCGGGGGGGATGGCCCTATGCCCCCCAAAAAAGGAAGGGAAAAGGGTGCTCTGAAACTCCTCTCTCCACCACCCACAAACCATTGGAAAATGTATCTGCTAGTGCAAATTAGATTTAGGGCCCCACCCGGAAATTTTCCATTTTGACGAAGTATCACTTTAGAATTTATGGGATGAAAATTGCCAGGTTTTTAACCCCTGAAATTTTTCCCTAGGCTTGGTTCAATTTTTTGTGAAAAAAAGTATATTGAAAAAACGGGTTATTATCAGGGCCCTTCGTTGTTGGGGGGGGTTAAATTATTTACCAAATACCCACATAGCTCTGTGCTGGTGTAAAAATTTTTTCCTCCCAGGAGGTTTTTTGAGGAAAATTTTTGGGAAACCAATGTTTTCATGGTTTCGGGGTTTTGCCCCGGGAAAAACTAGTCTTTGGGGTTTTTTTTTTTCCCAAGTCCCGGGGTTAAACCCTCTTAAAAAATTTTTGGTCATTTCGAAGGGGAAGCAAAAGGCCTTATACGGGAAAAAAGTACTGATCTGAAAGTTTTTGTAACATTTTGGTTTACGGAAAGGGCATTTGTTTCAAGAAAGTTTATAACCCTGAAAAAGTTTGCTGCGAGTTTAGAAGTGTTTGTCCCTGTGGGCTATAGAGGGACCCCCTTCCCCCCCCAGTGGGGGTTTTAACCCCAGGTAGACTTCCTTATTCTCGCTGGCCCCTTTCCCAGTTTGGATAAAAATGATACGATGATGTGAAAAGATGCCTGGGGGAAAGTTTTGGCCCCTTGTATATGTGGGCCCCCCGTGCCCGGTGTTAAATAAAAAGGATTATTCTCTCTATTTAAACTGGTTTTTGTTTTCCCCAGTTGATGCCAATAGATGTTCCCTTATAAGTGCCGGGATGAAGCGGTTCCCCCAATTTAATTAGATGGATTGTGGGGGGATTTTGTAATCCATATTAGGGTTTGTTTTGCCTTTTTGAAACCAATATTTTTGCATGCCATTCTTTTTTAATCTATTTTTATGCAAAAGTTTTTATAAATATCCCCTATCTTTTTGGTAGTTTTATGTATATCATTGAATTACTCATATAATAAAGTAAATAATGCTTTTGGAATGTTTGTTTTTTTAAAAGGGGGTAAAGGGCACTTTTTGATATTTGGGCAAAAATTTTGGGGTACCAGAAAATGTAAAAAAAAATAGGGCAGAAGGTTTTTCTGTTTAAAGGGGGAAGGTTGGGTTGGGGATAGGACCTTTGCCCTTTAAAAACCCAGTTTTTTAGCAAAATTCTGAAAAATCGGAATTGGGGGAAAAAAACAAGGGAAAAAAAAAAAATTTTTCCCTGATTAAGGGAGATGTTGATAGTGATTTCCCTTTGATTTAAAAGGGCAGTTTTTAGCAAAATTCTGATAACCCGGAATTTTGGTGAAAAAAAAAGGGGAAAAAAGGTTTTTTTCTGTTTTAAAAGGGGATGTTTGATAGCGATTTCCTGCCCAAAAAAAGGCCAATTTTACCCAAATTCTGAAAAACGGAATATGGTGAAAAACACAGGGAAAAAAAGGTTTTTTGTTTAAAGGGGGAGTGTTTTTTTTAAAGTGACCCCCTCCCCTTAATAAAGATTTTTAGGGCCAAAATTCTGTTTAACCCGGAAATTAGGGTTTAAAAAACCAGGGAAAAAAGGTTTTTTTGTTTAAAGGGGGGAGTTTTGTTGGGCGACCTCCTGGCCCTTTTTAAAAAAGGCAGTTTTTAGAAAATTCTGAAAAAATGGGAAATTAGGTTTGAAAAAAAACAGGGAAAAATTTTTTTTTCTGTTTTAAAGGGAGTGTTTGTTTAGGACTTTGCCCAAAAAAGCAGATTTTAGCAAAATTTTTGATAACCAGAAAAGGGGGGGAAAAAAATATATAAAAAAAGGTTTTCCCCGTTTAAAAGGGAGTTTGGTTGTTTAGGGGACCCTGCCCTTTTAAAAAAGGAGATTTTAGCCAAAATTTCCGATAATCCTTGGTTATTTGTAAAAACAGGGAAAAAAGGTTTTTTGTTTTTAAGGGTTTTGATAGGACTCCTGAACTTAAAAAACAGATTTTGAAAGAGCCCAAAGTCGGGAAATTTTTAAACCCCCCAATCCAATAACCCGGGAAAATATAGGTGTGAGTTTGTGTTTTAAACTTTGTCTCTACTTAAGAAGAAAGGGGTTGTAAATGTTGTGTTAAATTTTTCAGGCTGGAGCAGGGTTTTTGTTTTTTGGGCCCAAAATTAAAGTGGCAGGGGAATTTTTTTGCATTAAAGTGAATCGGGGTTTAAAGGTAAAAAGATGCTAAAACCAACAAAGGGTGGTCACGCATTTGCAAAGGTAAAAAATTAAAAGGAAAAGGGGAATTTTAATGCTACTCCCTTAAATTTCCCTTAAAAGTTGGATTTTGTTCGTGCTTTATAGGAAACAGCTTAAAGAACTTTTTTAAAGGGCGACATGTATAAAATTCAAAATGGAAACTTTTTTTTTACTTGGCCCCCGACACCCCAGTTCTCCAGAGTTTTAGGTTTCGACAGTATGAGTTTTTGACCCCATTCCTAAAAAGTTTTAATCGCCCCCAAATTTTGGGGTTTCTAGGGCTAGAGGGGTTAAATCCCAAAAATTTTTGGGGCCCCACAAAAACTTTGTAATCCCGGGGCAAAAATCTGTCATTTCAAACCTCTGGGGAATTTTTTTTTAATTGGGGCATTGAAACATTAAGAGGGCGACTGAGAATGAATTGGGGGGGGCCGGGGGGCCCCTTTTTTTTTTATTGGGTTTCCCAAAACACCACGTTTAAATAATATGGGAAAAAGTTGTGAATTCGTAATTTTGGCAATAGAGTGTAATGCGCCAAATTGGTGCACTAAAGTCTATGTCCCAGCGAAAAAATTTCTGTCGAATTTACCCCCCCCTATATTATTTGAAAACTTTGGTGTTTGTTACCAATTTAAAAAAAAAAAAGCTAAATTCGAAATTCTTTCATGTCGGCCCTCTTAATGTTTAAAGTCAGATTATGAGGATTTTTTGAGATTTTGGGTGGAATATGCCAGATTTTTGGTGCCATTTACATAAAACTTTAGGGGCCCCAATTTTGGGCCCGAAATTACCCTTTTGGGGCCCAAATAAAAGTTTGGGCGATTAAGTCAATGTAATGGGGGCAAAAATTTGCATACCTGTCGTATTCTACACTTGGGAAGGAAACTGGGGTGTCCGGCCCCAAGAAAAAAAAGGAAAAACGCATTTAAATTTCCCTAAACATGTCGCCCTTAGTTTTAAAAAAAAAAAACGGGAGGGGGGGAAAAAAAAAAGAAAGTAAGTTTTTGGGTTTGGGGGTAAAAAAACAAGTGGAGAAAAAGGGTGTTTTAAAAATTAATTTTGGGGTAATGGGAATCCGGCAATATAAGAGACCCTTTTTTTAATAGCTAAGACTCGGGTTTCTCTTTATTTGGTTTTTATCTTTAGAGAAAACACTGGTGTTTTATAATTTTTGAAGGGGGGTTTTATGTGTAAAGATAAGCAGTTGAAGGGTTTATTGTGCTCTAAATTAATGTGTAGGTTGATGCCCCGGTTCTTTTGGTTTTGTTATATTTTAGAGGGTTCGGGTTTCTGTGTTAGAGTCAAATGTTGTCATTTTGTTGGTTTCTTTGTTTTTAAATTGTTCTTGTGTTGTGTTCTGTGTTGCAAAAGGGTTTGAGCCCGGGGAAAAATGTTTTAGATTTGATAATGCGGGATTTTTTTTTATGGTTCTGCCCGTCTCTGTAAATAGATCCCTTCCAATGGAAATATTTTAAAAGGGGTTTTACCCGTTAAAAAGATAATGTTTTCCCTAAGATTATGGGGGGGGGCAGTAAAAAAAAAGCACTTTTGAAATTTTTTGTGGTTGCTTTTCCCCTTGCACTTGATTTAGCAGATATAAAGTTTCTCTGAAAAAAACTGTCTTTTTTTCTGTTTGTTGCTGGCCCAAAATTCCCCACCTGGCCCGGTTCCTGCACCCTAGACACCCCCCTCTGCTCTGTAAATTGGCGGGGTTTGGACATTTCATTCCCCTGTTGGGGATATCCCCCCTGGGAAAAGAAACGCCCGGGGCCCCCCCCCCGCTGCTGTGATTGGCTGTGCAAAACTTTTTTTTTACCCCCTTGGATTTTAAAAATCGTAGTAAAACCAAGGGCTAATCCTTATGTAACCCTCCAAAAGTTTTTGGGCCCAAAGGGTTCCCTGGGCAATTACTCCCTGTTTAAAGGGCTTTTCCCCAAGAGGTTGATTCATCTCCTCCCCGATCCCAAGCCCCTTTAAAAGCGGGTTTTTTTGGAAAGAGAGGATTTGCCTTTCAAGATCAAAAATTTCATTGGACCTTGCCCCCTTTTTGCCGTCATCCATTCTTTTAGTGTTAACAAAAGGTTTCAAATGCATTGTGTAAGCTGTTTTAATTTAGTACGTGCTTAAGGGTGTTTGGGGCCCTTGCAAGACAGAGGTTGGGAGAAAAACCCCCTTCAGTATTTTTTTTTTCTTTTAAAATTTTTTGTACACATATGTAAAAATTTATGAAAATATATTGTGTAGAATCTATAATTTTTTTTATTTTAACAAAACAAAGCTCCCCTATATAGTGTCCTATCCTTGCAGTCACACCAAGCACTTCCAACTTACTTTGATACAATGCATAACATCGGGGGGATGAGACATGATATAGGGGAGCTATGTACTGTATGTGTATATATATATATCATTATAGAGTTTGGGACATATATATTTTAGGTTCTCTACATATGTGTAGAATTTAGAGGGGGGGGGGAATATTCTGTGAGGGGACTCGAACTCCAAACCCCTTTGTTGTAAAGCCAACACTCTACCAGTAATCTATCAGGCCAAGTTATTACAGCTTGAGCAGGGTCTTGTCTCATAGCTGATTGCTTCTCCCCCCAAATTTCACTCACATGTCACAGACAGCAAGCAGAAATTCTTTACTTGAAGTGACATTTGTCCTTTTTGTTGGTAAGATTTTTGCGTTGTCAGTACAATTTGGAGGGGAACACCACTAGCAGTGAAGCTGCTGGCTTTCAGTGTAATTTGGGGTGAATACTAAGAGATATAATAGGTGCTTGCTGCAGCTTGTGGAGCCTCAAGGCTGCAGACATAAGCAGGCGGAGGCCCACCAGCTATTTTATCAGGACAACCTTCTGCATCCCACTGCTTTATAGAAAATGATGATGTCACAGTTCTTCAGTGAGGGGAGACATGCTCTGGAGGGGGGGACACGCTGCTGACAGGAGAGACACGCCCTGGATTTCAAACTCAAATCTGAGAAAATTAAACTGAACAGCCGAACAGCTCAAACGATAACACCCTTTAAGGTATAGGTATACAAAAACTTGATGTACAACCTATAAATGTTCCCGGGAGGGTATAGCCTTGAGTGTGGGATTAAAATTCTTGTCTTTGGTCAGTAGTAAGAACAGTTTGCAGCTCATTACACGGCAAGGATTCTGTACTTGTAGAAAAGTATATTTACTTTTGGAAAGTTTAGACCCGGCCGCATTTTGGAATGGGCTGAGTTTATATTTTTAAAATAAGAGATATTACTTATGAACTGACATTTTTGTGTTTTCTTCCAGGTAGAATTGAACTGCTTATTCCTGAAGTTATGACCAATTGGTCTTTATTGAAGGAAAAAGTTGTTTGTGTGTCATTGACGTGTTTTTGTTTTTACAGGTAATTAAGTAACAGGTCTGTAGACGATGTATGGAACATAGAGAATATACTTGTGTAAGCATATATTGTAAGCATATACTGTATAATGCATGTCATGTCTGGTTTAAAGTGACTTTGTGATATAAGGATATCATCCTTAAATGGCTTATTGTTAAGATAAATCCACGTGGTATTTACTGAGCTCAATTTTTATAACTTGCATTGTGCACACATTTTAGTTTTGAAAAAGTTTTTGTTGTCATGTTGTTTTTATAGACGCCTTTTGCTAATGTTTGCTTTCCCTTCACCGAACGTTGAATTGTCTGGGGGTTGTGTGATTAACTTTCTGTTTATTTGCAGGAGTGGAGAAAAAAAAAGATTTCTAGTGATCCAATGATATCTAATAAAAGTCATCAGCGCTATCACTTGTTGAAATCAAGCCCCGGGGCACAGGAAAAGTTAACCCTGAGTGTATTTGTTAGTACTACTAGGTTTTTGGTAAAAATTGGATTTTAGCTCAACGTGTTCCCAAATGTAACACAACTGTGCATTCCTTAGTAGACAATTTTTTGTTTGGAGCTCCAATTTATAAAGAGTTAACAAAGAATTCCTTTGTGTTAAAGGGGAGACACCAGTGCGTTTCCCCAGTCAGTGTGATGTGACCCCATGAGTGTGATGTGATGGGCCCTGTGATGGGTTGTTTGTTTCATGTTTTTTGTTGTGATGTCTATTGTGCATTGCGCCCAAAACCTGTTTTTTTGGGAATACTAAAGGGTTCAATCCCCTTATTGCATGAAAAGCTTTTGTTTTTTTTGTTGCATCTTAATTTTTGTCCCTACTGAGAAAAAAACACAAAAAATCCCTCTGGGGAAAATTTTAATAAATAAAAGAATTTTAAATTTGTTAAAAAAGTTGCCAAAAGTAGGGGGGGAATTTATGACTTTAGAAGGTATTGGGGGTTTTTTTTTGTTTTGTATCCATTGAAAAAAAATTTTTGGGAGGGCAGGAACATTTTTCCATATTTTTTGGGTTTGGGGGGGAAAGGCAAAAAAAGGGGTTTGACGGGGGTTCGTTTTTGGCCCTTAAAAAAGGGGGTGGGTGATCTTTACTTTCATGGCAAAATTTTTCATCTTTTTAAATCGGGAAAAAAAAAATGTAAAAAAAAAAAAAAAGGGGGGAATCGATTGAAAATTAGTTTATAACAGCTTTTATAGGGTGCACCCCCAAGTATAGGGGGAAAAATTTTTTGGGTTTTCCATCCCCTTTTTTAAAAAAAAATGGTGCAAAAATTTCGGGAAAAAAACTGATAAAAAAGGGCCCCTTCAACCCGGTAGAAGTTTTTGCTAAGAGAAAAAATTGGGCCCGCGGGGGAAAAAACCAGGAAAAGAAAAGGGGGAAACCAAAGTTATTTCAGAGAATAATAGCTCTGTTCTTTTTTTCAGAATCCAATCCAAACTTGGAGACGGGGTTTGGGATCGGTATCGCAGGGCAGGGTTCCTTTTGGTCTTTTATCACCCAATCTTTGGCATCAAAAAAAAGAGAGGAATTTCCCCAGTCAAGGAGTTTAGGGCATTATGGGGGAATTAAACAGAATTTTTATTTGGCAAAATTTAAAAGAACATTTTGTGGGCCCCAAAAATTTGGCTACTGATATATTAGGGACTTGCTTTTGGGTGCTGTCCCAACCCCCCCCTTGAAAACTAGGGAAAAAAAATTTTTTTAGGGGGTCGGGTCCAAGAAAAAGGGAAATTTGGGAAGATGGAGAGGGTGATCCAGAATTTTAATTCCTTTCCCATATTATGCTTGTATAATCTTGTACGGGAAAAGAGGTTTCCTTTTGCTAAAGATAGAATATATAGGACTAAAAATATTACATCCACTAAATTATGCTATCAAATAAATTTATAATCCAAAAAAGATGGGGAAATGTCAGAAATAAAAATATGAGGGGGGAAAAAAAAGGGGGGCCAAAATTTAAAATTATTTTAGGGATTCGAAGGGTAAAGGGTGGATTTTTTTTGGGACCTTTTAGGGGTCCATATTAAAATTTCAAAAATTTCCCTAGGGTTACCCCTTATGCTTTTTGGGACCCCCTCCCAAAAAGCTGCATAGCTCCCTAAACCCTTAAGGAGTTTATCTTCCCTGGTAGTGATCAATAAGTACTACCGTGGCACCTAAAAAAGATATAGTAAAAAAGATATAAAAAAGCTATAAAAAAAGCTATTTTACAGAATAGATTGGAAAGGGAGATTATTTGTTATTAATTCACCACCATGGATACAAGAGTTTCAGAATTTGGTGTTGCTTTAAAAATTTTTCAGATTTATAGCCGGATTTGCCAGTCCCCAGAGGTCAGTTCACATCAACCCCAGAGTAATTTGGGAAAAGTTGGGATCGGTTATTTTTCCCGGTTACCCGATCTTGGGGTTTTTTTACGCTATATTTTAGGAGTACTTTTTACAAAGTTTGTGCTTGCATTGCTTTTTTCTGCTGTATACAGGGGTATTCCTTCTCCTTTTAAAACAATATGTTTTTCATTTGCTGAAGCCAAATTTCCCCTTGGGGTATGGTGTTGTATATAGATTTAAAATTTTGGATTGTGGATTTGGGAAAGGGTGGAATGGGGTGCCCAATAGATTTTTTTACCAAACCGGGGAAACCAATTGACAGTATCACTTTAAAAAAATTATAGATGAAATAGCCAGGGGTTTAAGCTATAATTTTCCTGGCTTGGTAAATGTTTGTGGGGGAAAAAAAATATATTGACACAGAGGGTTTTTTATCAGGGCCCCCGTTGTTGTGGGGGCGGGTTTTACCCAAAAAGGGCCCCATAGCTCGTGCTTTGGGGTAAAAAAATTTTCTACCAAAGATGTTTAAAAGGAAAAAAACATTGGGGAACCAAAAGTGTTCATGGTTTTTGGGGTTTTGCTCGGCATCTATTCCCTGGGTTTTTTCCAGTGCCAAGTTAAAATCTTAAGAATGGCCCTTCCCAAGGAGGGAGGCCTTTTTTACTGGGAAAAAATATGATCGTCAGGGTTAGTAACACTTTTTGGGTTTCGCAGGCATTTTTTTTCAAATAAGATAAAAGTGAGAAAGTTTGCTTTGGGAAATTAGAAGGAATGTACCTGGGGCTAAAAGAGGGGACGCCTCGCTGCCACAGTGTGGATACCCAGGTTGATCTCTCTATCTCGCTGGCCCCTTCTCCCAGCTGATGATACTGATAGATGATGCTGATAAGAGGGCCTGGTGGAGCTTGGCCCTGTATATGGGGGCACCTGCACGGTGTTGATCTCAGGATTATCTCTCTATCTTCATGGTTCGTGTTACCAGTTGATCCCAATAGATGATGCTTTATAAGATGCCTGATGAAGCTTTGACCCATATATAGATGATGCGAGTATTTGTAATCCATATTATGCGTGCTTTGCCTTTGTAACCAATATTATGCATGCCTTGCCTTTATAATCTATTTATGCAAAAGTATATACAATATCACACTATCTTCTTGTAGTTTTATGTAATCATTGAATTACTCATATTAATAAAGTAAATAAAGCATTGGATGTTGCCTTCTTTAAAGCCGTACAGGACCCCTTAAGATAGTTGGCAAAACAGTATCCTAGTACCAACACAAAATACAACACCCTCATCACCCCATAACTTCTCCACCTAATACCTCATAATCCTCTCCCCTCCAGTTATCACTCCACCTATCGCCATAACCTTTCCACCTACACCTCCCCCCTATCCCCCCATGTTGCTTGTACAGAGGTGGCAAACAGGTAGGGAAGTGCTGAAAAAAAATAGAATTCTAAGGTGCTTGTGGGGTAAATTTTGCAGGGACGAGTCGTGGTGGGAAAGAAGTCATCTGGACAGGATGGAGAAGAAAAGGGAAAGATAACAATTCCAGTCACAGAAAAGGGGTCTCCGGTGAGTCCTTACATGTTTCTGCACTGTAGTCACTTAAGTGTCTGCAGAGCCTGTGTACACTGGAAATATACCACTGTATAATCACTGTATGGTGGAATATTGATTTTTAATTTAATGGTTTAGGTGTAGGCACGTTTGGCGGTATCTCCAACTCTCCTGGATGCTGAATTTGGGGTAACCGACAGTCCAGGAAAGCTGGGTGAGCCAAAAACCCAGTTTCTTTCAGAGTCGTAACACAGTTAGGTGGCGTAGGTGTGGCTTTTTCAAAGGGGGAGTGGCTCACCATCAAGAGGGGCGTGGTTATGGAAACTTTTGCCGCGGCACGCCGCACCTTCAAATCTCATACATTTTTACTTTCAAAAGTTGGGAAGTTATGATGTATATGTGTGTGTAATTGTATGAATATGTGTGTAAATATGTATGTGTATGTATGTGTGTATATATATGTGTGTAAGTATATGTCTGTATATGTGTACATGCATGTATATATGTGTATGTATATGTCTGTATATATGGTTGTATATATGTGTAAATGTCTGTGTATATGTATATTTTTGTGCACATATATGTATATGTGTGTATGTGTATATATGTCTGTGTATGTATACATGTGTATATATGTATGTACATGTATGTGTGTATACATGTGTGACATGTATGTGTGTCAATGTGTGTTTATGTGTGTAAATATATGTATTTGTGTGAGTGTATATAAAGTGCTTTAGGGGTATTCATGTATTAGTATGTTTGTGTATGCATATGTGCGTGTATATATGTGCTTGTATTTATGTGTGAATATATCTATATATACATGTATGTATGTTTGAATATATGTTTGTGTACATATGTATATGAGTTTATAAATGTGTGTATATATGTGTGTATATGTATGTGAATGTATATATGCGTCTATAAAAACGTCTGTGTGTATAAACGTGTGTATATATTTATACATATACACACACACACATATATATATACGTAAATTCAATATTGCACCATTAATGTTACTAAAGGCCAGTTCACACGGCTTATTGCCGACGTAATTGTGGGACGGATTTCGCCCCCCATAGACATTCATTATTCACAGCGCGTACTCGCCGTAAATAATGTGCATGTCCCTTTCTCCCCGCCCGGGGTATTCGCAGGCGGGGGGGAGGAGAGGAATCCATAGTTCTCTATGAGAACTGTGGATTACCGTAATGACAGGGACAGATTCCAGCCGTATTGCAGCGCAAATACGGCGCGCAGTACGGCTGGAATCAGTCCCAGAATAAGCCGTGTGAACGAGCCCTAAAAGGTTATCATGTCCCGTGGGTTGACATGTAAACTACAATATGATGGTGATTTATATTTGAAAATTTTTTTTCTTTTTACCTGTTAGTTTTTGCCTGTACAAATATTGTTTTTTACAGCCAAGACAAAAACATATATATATATGATGTAATGAAGGTGATTGTCTGCCTGTCCCTGACTGCAGGATATGGCGTTTATCTATTTAAGTATAATTCTTCATCTTGTGATGATGTTGTAGCTTACATGTATAAGGGTGAGTTCACACGGTGTACAGTGGCCTGTTCCTTCTGCGTCTTGCTATATACCTGCTGTGGGAAGTATACAGGGCCAGCCCCATACTTCCTACAACCTCTGGCACGGCCTCCATTCACCCTCCTTTTCCCCATTTACCCTTCTTTTGCCAGCCACACAGTAAATGCTAGAGAATACATTGTCATATCATAGCACTCGTATTTGCAGTGTGAATATAGCCAGAAGACACATCAAGAGTAGTGATGAGCGATTACGTTGACTATCGTCATCGGGTCGATAGTCGATATCGGCAATTATTCAAGCGATTTCGATAGTCGATAATAGATTATCGCCGATGACCATTAAAGTCTATGGGAGGGGAACAACACCTTCATTCTTACACCCAAACAGGGGTGGAAAAGCTGGAATTTAACATAAAACAACAGTCAAATGGATACGGCTACATCTTAGGCAACACACTTAGGTTATAAAAGCCACAAAAAAAACTCACAGACCATTCACTATCCTGTCTTGTACCACAGCCTGCCCCTTTAAAACCTGCATCACCCACAAATTAAAAAGTCCCAGAAGGCAGTTTATTTAAACCCTTTCATTTTACTTGAACTGGACATTGGATATCCCTGTCTGGGAACCCCAGCATGAGCCCCAAACCTGCATGACACCCAGATTTAAAAAGTGCCGCAAAAAGGAGTCTTTCAACACCATTTTAGTTGAACTGGACATTGACTATATTTGTCCTGTACCGCAGAATGACCATTATATCCTGTCTGACCCACAGATTAAAAAGTGACGGGAAAAGGAGTCTTTGAACCACCATTTTAGTTAAAACTGGACATTGTTTTATACCTGCCCTGGGCCACAGCATGAGCCCCAACCTGCAGGGACTCTCGGGTTAAAAAGTGCCGGAAAAAAGGAGTCTTTCAACCACCATTTTAGTTTCATGGACATTGATTTATATCTGTCCTGGGCCACAGCATGAGCCCAAAAACCTGCATGACCCCCAGATTTAAAAAGTGCCCGGGAAATAGGAGTTTTTAAAACCACCATTTTAGTTGAAACTGGACATTAACTATATCTGTCCTTGTACCGCAGTATGACATTAAACCTGTCTGCCCCCCAGATTAAAAAGTGCCAGAAAAGGAGTCTTTCAACCACCATTTTAGTTTCAATGGACATTGACTATACCTGTCCTGGGCCACAGCATGAGCCCCAAACTGCATGACCCCCAGATTTAAAAAGTGCCGGAAAAAGGAGTCTTTCAACCACCATTTTAGTTTCACTGGACATAGACTGTCCCTGTCCTGGGCCACAGGTTTGAGCCCCAAACCTGCATGACCCCCAGATTTAAAAAGTGCCGGAAAAAAGGGTTTTTTCAAACCACCATTTTTAGTTGAACTGGACATTGACTAGACCTGCCCTGTACCGCAGTATGCATTAAACCTGCTGACCCACAGATTAAAAAGTCCCGGAAATAGGATTTCTTTGAAACTCACCATTTTATTTGAACTGGACATTGACTATATCTGTCCTGGGCCACAGCATGCCCCTTTAAAACCCTTGTTTGATCCACAGATCACAAAGTGGGCACTATGCTATTTTGTACAGTGACTGTCATTTAGAATTATTTTTTGGAAACTGACATTTGTTTACAGATTTTATTTAGGGAAGTTTTATTTATTGTTTTACATTTTATCATTTTGCTTTTTTTTTCAAGTGTGATAACATACAACATACACCCTCCCTGCATTTTTTAAAGGGTTTTTTTTTTTACACGTGTAGATGTGTTAATTCGTCCGCACACTCCAAAAGTAATACAAATGTCCTAATCATCCCAAAAACACTTAGTTGAGAAGACATTTGCCCTCCTGGCTTCTGAGACTGATTCAGCCAATCAATTCAATGGTTTCATTTTTCCTCCAAATCCTTTTTCATTGATTAGGGACAGACTCCCCTGGAGATCAAATGATGCGACCCCATAGTGACTCCAGCCCCAGAAAATTTTTAGCCTCAAATTGTGCAATTTGTGTCCACCCCTGGAGCCCTTTTTGACATACTTAAACCTCACAGAAATCCCTTTTTCAAAAATCTGATTTTTTAGAGAAATTTTGAAGCTCTCCTGATTGCCCCTAACGGTGGAGAGGCCAGTGCTGCCGTCACCCATCTGTTAACAACCGGGGGGTTCAACCGGCTCCCTTGAAAACAGATTACAGTGGGGTGGGGTTTGAGAGCCCAGGCTAGGGGTTCTGTCTTCTATTAACACCAGGTTCAGCAGCCAGGGCCGGAGTTACGGGTGGGTGCGGTGATAGGATATTTTCAGCGCTGGGGGGGTTCGGGCTTGTCATCTATTAACACGTTAAAAATGCCCTTATGACGCAGCAAAGAAAACAGTCGTGCTGAAGCAGAGTGCGGAAAGCGGAAGTGTGAGGTAAGACCTCCAGCCTTCCTCATTTACACAGTCAAGACTGTGTAGCGCTTGCCCTCCGTATGAGTGCGGACCAATTGAGCTTCACTTGGAAATACGGGTTGGTTAAGCTCCTGTTCCACCCACTTGGCATTCTTTTTCTCATTTTACTCAACGTGCTGGAGGAAATTGTCTCTGTACTTTGTTCTCTGTCCGTGCTCCATACTCCATTCCCTCTAAATTAACCTACATCTGGTCAAGTTTTCCTGTACCCCCCTTGTAAATTCAGAGGATTCTTTTTACCAGCTATTTTGTACATGCAAGTTTTTTAGTAGTTTTAATTCTAGAAAACACATTTTTAAAATAGGATGGATCCCACCATGTCTTTGTTTCTCTTTTTTTTAATTGTATTAATGGGTTGTCTCAATACAGGGATTGCTAGCTATTTTTAAAGATCTTGCAAAAAACAAGTAATTTTGCAATATGTGTCCATTAACAGTGTCCTACCTATTCCTGTTTGTGACAGCACCATCCCCTTGAGCCATCTTGACAATTGTGAAGAACAAATGTCTGTTAGAAACCACATTTTTAACAATAGGGCTGTAGTCTGCTGCATTTCGCAGCAAAATGCCCGCAAAAAAACAAAGCATGACCCATGAGCCACTTTTGACAATTGTGAAGAACAAATGTCTATTGAGAAACAACATTTTTTAGATAGGACCTGTAGTATTGCTGCATTTCAAGCAGCATGACCCAAAAAATTATAAATATGACTTCTTAGCCACTGGTTAAAAATTGTTGAGGAGAAATGCCACTTAGAAGAAACATTTCTGTTCCAATGGACCATGATTATTGCTGATCTCACAGCAACAGGGCCCCCAAAAAAATTATAATATGACTTCTCAGCCACTATTAAAAATTGGGAGGGAGAAATGCCACTTAGACGTCACAGTTCTGTTCCCATGGACCATGTTTATTGCTGTATCTCACAGCACCATACCACAAAAAAAATTTAAAAATGACTTCTCAGCCACTGTTAAAAATTGTGGGGCAAGATGACCCAAAACTATTGACAATGCGAAAAAATTTAAAGATAAAAGTGAGTAAATGGAATATGGTTTTGTCATAAAACCCTTGGTGTTTTTTTAAAAGTCTCCTCACAGCAAAAACCAGCAAAATGAAACTTTTGGGAATGAGAATAAAAATTGCAGTAAGAAATGATCATTTTAAAAAAATTTTTTTCAAGAGGACATTTCTGTTTGAAGGGGGAATGTGAAGTGACCGGCAAACTAATCGGTGACCTCGGCAATTGGGGCCACAACATCATCAGAGATCCATGCCTGATTCATTTGATGAAAGTCAAACAACCCACATTATCTGTGGAAAGCGGATGCGTTTGTCTGTAATGACTCCTCCAGCTTTTGCTGAAGGTCGCTCAGATATGACGCTGGCTGCTGGGCAGGACAACACCTCTAGGGCGTGGCGAGCGAGCTGGGCCATTCGTCCTTTTTGGGGATACCCAGAAGTCTATTGGGTCCGGAACACATACAAAAACATCGGGGGGTTGAGACGCAGATAGTGTGCTACCATGATCTTAAGCTGGTCGCTGTGTGTTGGATGTGTGCCCTGCATTGCATGCGTTGGTGAGGTGGTAAATAAAGATTGCAAGAGGTCACCCATTAGGCTTCTGCCACCTTGCCTGCTGCTGCTGCTGCCGCTACGGCTACTTGGCACTCTACTGCTGTCATGTCACTGATGTTGTTCCACCATGACATTAGAAGAACGTGAAGCAGACGCAACAGATGTCTCCAGTTGATCAATCAGCAAGGTCTCCATTTCCTGCTTTTACTCTCTTTTTGGGGTGGGGGGAAAAGGGAAAGTGCTGAGTTTTGTTTTGTACCGGGGATCCAGGGGGTGGCACCCAGAAAACTGTTGTTCATTTTGATGGCCTTAATGGAGGATAAATGTTGGAGGAAAGGGAAAGCATCCAAGCACTATGTGAGAGTGGAGCCTTGATTTCCCAAGCCTCTGGGCGGGGGGCACTAGCAAACTCATCTTCCTCACCCCCCCGCCTCAAATTCGCGCCAACCTCTTTCCAAGGCAGGGACGTCGGTAATGTCGGTGTCTAGGAATACCTCCTCCTCTTCCTCCTCCTCCTTCGCTTCCTCCGGCACAGCTTCAACACAGCCCTGACTTGCCTCAGATGATGCACCCTGAGAGCTGAGGTGCCGCCTTGCACTAGCCCTGGACCCCAAACCACTGCCTAATGAAGACCGATAAAATTGAAGAAACTGTCGGGCCTTGTGGATTCGACGGAGAAAAAGGCTCCGTGTCCACATCTGTGTCCGTTCCTCCTCCGTCGCTGGCGGGACCTGATGTTTCAGAGTGTCCAACGATTTGTTCGAACTAAGATCACCACAAGGCTCATGCTGACAAGGGCATCGTCCGCACTGACCATTTTGGTGGCTTCTTCAAAACTGGCAAGGATGGTGCAGAAACTCTTTCCTTTCCTCCACTCTGGTGGCTCAACACCCCGAGGTCCGCACCCCTGCTTGTCAGGCCATGTGTCCTTCGTACTGCGTAATGGCATTGGCTGCCCCCCACAATCGTGGGAGCATGTGGAGGGTGGAATTCCAGCGTGTTTGCCACGTCAACAATGAGACGGTTGACGGGGAGGCCGAGCTGACGCTGCAACGCAGCCAGGCGGGACGAAGCAGGGTGCGACGGCGAAGTGTGAACTCAGACCTCGAGCCTTTTCAGCAGGCAGGTCCAGACCGGGTAGCGCTTTAGAAATTTTGGACGACGAGGTTCATGACATCTGCCAGGCAAGGGATGTGCTCCATCCTACCGATTTTTAAGGGCGGCCAGCAGATTTCGCCCGTTATCGCATACCACCTGCCTGGCACAAGGTTCTTTTTCCCAGCCAGCGCTCGGTCTCGTTGCGGAGAAACCGTCCACAGCTCCTGACCTGTGTGTGGACGGGTCTCCAAGACAGATTAATTTCAACACGGCCCGGTTTCTCTGGGCAGTGATGCCACCCGAGGACCTTGGGGGAAAGAGCCCTGCACAATCCCTGCGGTTTTGAAGAGCTGTGCGCCGAGCCCGAGAGCCACCGTCACCCCCAAAAGGGCATCCACCCAGCTCACCCAGTGAGCTGTCACCAGAGATTATAAACGGCCCTTTGGGCCGTGCTTACTAGTCCATGTGTCGGTGGTGAGATGGACTTTTCCGGACACAGATGCAGACAACGCGCTTTGAAATTTTAGATGACAAATGGCTTTGGCCCGGCAGGACGGCTTTTCTGGCAAAGAAATGCCCGCTCGGCATCTGGTATTGGGGACAGGCAAGGGCCATGAAGTGGGGGAACCATCTGTGTCCCCCAGACGGAAAGGCAACATTTCCAAGGCCAAAAGCCTGGCAATGCCGACATTCAGGCTTTTGGCTTTGGGATGGTTTGGGTTTAAAGTGTTTCTTCTGCTCCAAACCTGGAAGACAGAAGGCTGGCTGCTAGACTGGGGCCGCCCGTACGGCGTGCAGGCGTCAACTGGCGGGAGGAGAAGGGGTAGGATGGGTCTTGGTGGTGCTGGTGGTATTCGGGGGGCGGTGGAGGCTGAAGCGGAGGTTGATCCCTGATCATGACTCTGAGAGGACATGGGCAGCTGAGGAACGCTTGGTGGTGGCGGAGGAGGAGGAGGCGGAGACAGAGGGTGTGGAAAAAGTGGTTGGAAGCCGGCATCGGTTGGCCTTATTTGGCCAAGTGTTGCCTCGATTTCAACTCGTGCATTCGTGCATGTGACTAGACATGTTGGTGGTGGTTAAACACCTAAGATTTTGCCTCTACTTATGCGTTTACGGCAAAGGCGGCATATGACATCGTGGGTGAATCAGAGGCTTGCTCAAAGAAGGCCCAGGCTTGAGAGGTCCTGGACCTTTTTGACGGGATAAGCGAGAAGCGGGGTTTCCGAGACGTGGCTGGCGGAATCATATCAGCGGACTTGTGCGACCGCCCTCTCCCTTTTTGAGGCGGGACCCGTATTGACACTACCCCATCATCTTCTTCCTCATCCAGTGATGAAGCACTCGCAAGCAAATTCTGCGGAAAAGACCACGATGGATCTGCAATGTCGTCATTTATCATCAACAAAAGGTGACTTGGGGCGTCCCGATTTTTTGCATCCAGAAGCTGCGGGCTACAAGCAAGGGGCACTGCAAGGCGTTGCCGACCGCCCCGGATTTTTGCCGATTGACCAGCTTCCTTATCCTCCTCTGATGGCATCAGTAACTGGCATAAGAGCAGACAAAAATCATCCTCTTTGGCCTCTTGATCTTCTGACCCCAAAACCCCATTTTTGTCATCAAAGAGGTCTTCAGAAAATGGATTATCCACAGTGGTGGGTTACACGAGTTGACATTTGGGCTGCCCTTTGCCCTTTATGTTGGACGGATGATGATGATGCTGATGATGACATTTGTGACCGGGATTGGGAGGACGAGGAGGTAAGGGCTGCTGGATCAGGTTGCATTAACCACTGAAGAACAGATTGCGACGCTGTTCGTTACTGAGATTCACAGGGCCCTAACCCAGCGATGACAGGCCTGACGGTCTGCAACGACGATCCGCAGGCATTTCGTGTTGTCGCAGCACTTCTCTCGTACCTCTACCTCCATGTCCTACCCCCTCTTTGCCGTTTACCACCTGAAATTTGCTCCCTGTTCAGAAAGATAAAAAATTGAGAAGGCATGGAAGACTTTTGGAAAGTCTCTTATTAAAAGACGGCAAAAACACAGCTATTCTCAAATCCCCAAAATCAAAACAAAAGCTGGATTGAAAATTTTAAGTGCAAGGTACCTTATCAACAAAGCTGGCCCGCGCCAAAGTGAAAAAAAACAGTTATTTTGAAATGTATACGGATAATAAAAGGTATTTTTGGCACCCATCGATTCATCTGTGGTGACTACAAAATTGCTGTATTCAAATTTAATTTCAAGGTGGCTCTATCAACAAAGATGGCCTGTGCCAAAGTGAAAAAAAACACGTATCTGAAATGTATAGGATAATAAAAGGTATTTTTGGCACCTATCAATTCACCTGTGGTGACTACAAAATTTGCTGTATTCAAATTTAACGCGGCCCCAAAGGTGGCGTGAAAAATATCAAAAAAAATAGCTTGGGCCGCTGCCCGGCCCCAAAGTGGCTGGAAATGAAAAAACACGTATCTGAAATGTATACGGATAATAAAAGGTATTTTTGGGGACCCATCAACCTGTGGTGACTACAAAATTGCTGGATTCCAAATTTTTAACTGAAGCAAGGTGGCTCTATCAACCAAAGCTGGACTGGGCTAAAATTGAAAAAGAAAACCTATCTGAATGTATACTGATAATAAAAGTGGAGTGTTGACTAACAAATAGACCTGCAGTTACTAGAAAAGATCTGTTATCCTAATTATAAGTTCAGGCTGCCCAATATCCAAGTAATATTTCAATAGAAAACTGGGTTTAATTAATAAAGCTATTGATGCAATGTCTACTTTAAATCTGGGTGAACAAAAATCCAGTATTTTTAAAGAGCTTGGTCTGTGTTGCCCGCGGGCCCCCCCCCTCCGCTTCCCCCGTGACTTTACAGCGGTAGATGCTCCTTTAAAATTCTCTGCCTTTAATACCTAAAATCTGCAAATCTCTGATTAACTAGTTCTAAAGGGTCACAGTAAAGTAGAGTTGTCTCTGTTTAACAAATAGAATAATTTTGCTGAGCTGTTTGCACAGAGGCAGAGCGCCGTCCTACTGCTTTGAGATACTGACACACACTGATCATGAAAAAGGAAGGGCTGTTTCTATGTAAAACGGGGTCATGTGATTTTTCCCGCCAAAACGCAACCATACACATCCCAGTCATGACGTCGCACACACAGCTCACCCTGCTCTATTCTCTAAGCTGATTTGCTGGCCGCCAAAATGACAGGAAGCGCTGAAAATGGTGCGATATTTATAGATTATGCGCAGATTTTAACCTAAATTATAGCGTGAAATCCGATCAACATAAAAACCGCGCCAATTTCAACTTTGTCTATAATAATCGCTCAACACTAATCAAGAGCAAATAAAACAAGATTAAATAAACCAGAGATGATTATTTTTTAGGGATCTGTATGTGGCGATATTGTATTCAGGCTGGTGGGGTTTATATGCCAGGGTTGCGTATGTTTTTAGCCAGCTGTTGCGGCCAGACTACTAATTCTTTGAAGGAGAAAAAATTTGTTACCCTGCCCTGAGGCAATGTAAACTGGGAACGACCCCTACTTTGTGGGAGTGAGGAGTAGGGTATGTTCACACGGGTGTTCAGTCTGTGTTACATACGCTTTTTAGCTGCGTGTTTGGATCTGTCGGTCCCAAATGGACTTCAAACACGCAGCTAAAAAAATAGCAAGGTGATTTACTTTGTTTTTAATATAGAAGATCCAGCGTCACAGAGGGTGTGGGGTACAAATGTGCGTTCACACCCCATGTGTGCTGATCTGTATGTCAATGCTCACCGAGCACTGTAATAGAGGGGAGAAGGGAGGAGGGGAACGATCCCTACCAGCAGATGCACTGAGTGTGCAGCTACTGACTGGGCTCTGCGCGGCCGTTTTGAAACGGCCGGGGCGGAGTCAGAGAGTAAGCGTTCGGCCAGGCGAGGTGGGGCGGCCAAGTCGCACCCACTGGTGAGCGGCGCCCGCCTCACCCACCCTGGTGGCGCTGGGAACAGCGTTTTCCAGTCGCTAAATTTGGCACGTATTCATTTTAAAGAAAATCCCGCTGCCTCAATACGATCGTATTGTATGCGCGGGGGGCGAGGCGGAATCCATAGTTTTTCTATGAGAGCTATGGATTACGTTTAAACCCCCACGTAGGAAATGCACCCCAAATAAGACGTGTGAAAATACACTAATTCCGAGGGGTACAGGCCATAGCAAAATCTCCAGGGGTTTAGTCCTCTGTTCCTCCTCAGAGACTGTACCTATAAGGTATGGCCTGTACCCGCTCTCCCACTCCTGGGGAAGTTTGTATAGAGTTGGGAAAAGGTAAAAAAGATGCTGGAAAAAATGAAGATTCTAGGGATTTTTTGTGTCAACATCTGCAGGGAAAATTCAGCATGAAGGTGTGGACCAAATTGGAGAAGAAAAGGGAATATGAATGACTCTGAGAAAAACATAACCTGAGCCCATAAATGTACCTGAACTGTTAATCATTATATGTCAGCAGAGCTCCTGGGGGAAAGGGGCGTAGCTATATAGGTTTTGCAGAGGTAGCAGTCGCCCTTCTCCCTCATAAGAAGGTACCAGCATTGTTAAGTGCCCCATGGTATTTGGGGGGCCAATTTAACTTTTTGCCCTAGGGCCCAGAGCTTCAAGTTACGACTCTTTCCTGTGTACACTGCTATCTACCACTGTATGGTCACTGTTGGCAGTGTTTAAAGGTCCAAAGTGTAATGGTTTTTTATTCAGTAATGGGCTGGTGATATTATTCAGTCACTATGTGGTGTGGATATCTGGTCATGATTTTTGTGGTGTAATTGGTCTTAGAGGAATTATTGGTAATTTTTATCCTTGGGTTGTGGTTTTATATAGCGATGTTACCTGGTAATTGTGTGACCATTATTTAGTGGTTTTATACGCAATACTTTGTGTTATAGCTTTTGATATATTTTTATTTATGTAAAATGTATCATTCAGGGAGAGGGACATATATCTTTAGACCTTTTATGTTCACCACCGGGGTCCTGCTGCAATTAGTGTGAGCGAGACTCAGAAGCCCCAGCGCTTCATCTTGATTACAGGTTAGTGTGAAGATGTCAAAACATAGGTCTGTATATGTTGAAGAGAGGGCTGAGTTTTTGTCAGTGTTCAGGTGGTGGAGGACGGGTGGGCCCCTAAAAAATCAAACTCCTTGGTGGACCCTAAGCCTCCCAGTCCGACACTGATGATAGGCATACTTTCATCTCTTGCTTCTCCCTCTTTCTCACTGAGTCTCTTGCTCTCTCTGTTCTCACTCTCTTTCCTCTTGTTAATGAAATCATTTATTCAATATTATCCTCACTAAAGATATTCATGAGGAGAGTAAGAACATGTAGGGAAAAGGATGGAAGAAGTGAACTAGCAGCAATGACGTTGGTGATGTCTATAGCTGGGGATGCTGCTGAGTCGTAGAAGGTCCATTTTCCTGTTTATGTCCCAGGCTGAGCGCATGTGCGGATTTGCAATGAGGTTATGAAATCAGAAAGGTTTTTGAATAATGGGGGGGAAAATAATCCCAAACCGCCATTACAGTGATGTCAGAGGGCTAATTAATATGGAGATTTAGACGAAAAAGGTCTTCGGGGAAGGTAAAAAAACCCCTTTTAAAAAAAATAAAGGCGTTGGGCTATGTTTAGCTAAAAGGAATACAGTGAAATTGGTTTATAGTGAAAAACCCGGTGACGGTTCCCTTTAAGGTTTATGATCTTGGATCACATACCTATGCCTAAAAGAGGTGGTGATCGGATCACTCTTTTAAAGAAACATGAACTATAGTGGATATTTAGGTATAATACGTTAAAAACCCCAAAGGGCTTTAAAGGGAT
>JAODAL010032549.1:0-12500 GCA_025379985.1 Phyllomedusa bahiana | reverse complement strand
TGGGACGGGGATTTATCTTCCAATAAGACCATGATCCCAAACATAAAGCAAAATCTACAATGGAATGGTTCACAAATAAACGTATCCAGGTGTTAGAATGGCCAAGTCAAAGTCCAGACCTGAATCCAATGGAGAATCTGTGAAAAGAGCTGAAAACTGCTGTTCACAAATGCTCTCCATCCAACCTCACTGAGCTCGAGCTATTTTCCAAGGAAGAATGGGCAATAATTTCAGTCTCTCGAGGTGCAAAACTGATAGAGACAAATCCCAAGCGACTTGCAGCTCTATTCGTAGCAAAAGGTGGCACTACAAAGTATTAACGTAAGGGGGCCGAATTATTTTGCACTCCACACTTTTCAGTTTTTTTATTTTATACAAAAGTTTAAAATATCCAATAAATTTCGTTCCACTTCACAATTGTGTCCAACTTCTTGTTGATTCTTCATAAAAAAATAAAAATTTATGTTTGAAGCCTGAAATGTGGCAAAGGGTTGAAAAATTAAACGGGGCCAAATACTTTCGCAAGGCACTGTATATATATATATATATGTATATATGTATGTGTATATATATGTATATATGTATGTGTATATATATGTATATATGTATGTGTATATATATGTATATATGTATGTGTATATATATGTATATATGTATGTGTATATATATATATATATGTATGTGTATATATGTATATATGCATATATATGTATGTCTATATTTGCATATATATGTATATATGCATTGTCAGGAAAAGCCCGCCCCGCCGGCCCACTCGAGAGTCGACGGCCTGACATGGGATGTATCGTAACGTTGTGTGCCCCCTAGGGGTACAAAAGGTCATCCATATACTGTTCCACCGTTACCCCCTGTCCACACGGGCACGGGGAGAACCAGGGAGGACGAGAGAACACACTACTCGTCCACTACCCTGCACGGCTAGGGGAGATCTGTTTACCCACACTGGTTAAATAGTGCTCTGCTAGGCCAATAGGCTGCCACCAGTTTCTAGTTTGGTTATAAGACCAGTCCGTTACCGACTTATAACAAGGCCAGTAACCAGTCTTGGGGTAGCTATATATATAAGACCGAGTAATGGGCGTGTGAGGCCGATGATCAAGACGGATTAACTCAGATTAAAGTTTATAGATTAAATTAGCCTTGGAGGGCGCACTAGACAAATATATACAAAATTATGATAATATACAGGTAAGAGTCAGAGGTGCAAATATAAGTATGGCTTACAGACAAAGGCATTAAAATGTGTCCAGTTACTTGTGGTTGGCTTGGTTTGGGGCTGGGCTCACATAGGGGGCAGATGTGGCCCTGCACTGTATGGATGCTTCTGGAATGATGTAAGTACCCCCCTCCTGAATGCAACAGCTGAGCCCACCTGGGCTCCTGCTTATATCTGTAATGAGACAGCCCACGTGGCAGCCCACTACATTCCCCCACATGCCCCTGGGCTGGTCTATGAACTCCTCCCACTCTGGCCATGCAATTTCTGACAGAAACCCCAAAATGGGCCATACCTCGGCAGGGCATTGGCACAGAACGGAACCAGTGGCAGCATCAGAACCGACTGACCTACACTACGCCCTGATAGCAGAAACCCCTATGTTATGTGCTCCCTAAGTCCAGTTCTCGATTTCTCAGTACCCCGGCCTCATGCAAGCATGGGAGTGGTGGCTATGTGTGCGGGGAGGTCCATATTTTAAGATATGAAACCGCCATAGATCAGTTATGAACGGATCGCTTATAAATCTTTATGAAATATTGAGGCTGCTGAGTCTGGGTTGGTTTCATTCAAGTCTTTGTTCTTGGGGTTGGAGAGTGTACATGTGTCTTCAGGTGCTAATTAATTGAAAAAAGGATCCTTTCGATGGGTCAGCCTCTCCAGCTGTGCTAGCTTCCTATAGAAGGGCATTTAAAATGGGTCTTAGCTGGGCTGATTAACGTGTAAATTTAGCTTTTTCTGGGGGCTGGGGGCCATCTGTGAGATCTGACTAGTTATGAAGTTGAAGAAGAGATGACTGTCATGAGTGAATTTTTCTCACACCTCCCCTCTTTTGAGGGCGCTAGGGGGCAGTACCTTCTTGGTGCTCTCCCATGCGCCCGGCTGACCCCTCTCTCGGCCCTTCCGGTGGCGATTGGCGAAGTGGTACTGTTGGAGTGTTAGGATCCAGCGTAGCAACCTCCCATTGGTTACGGAGACCGTGTGTAACCAGCTCAGAAGGTTGTGGTCTGTCTCCACAATGAAATTATGACAATATAGGTAGGGCTGCAGCCGCTGCAGGGCCCACACTATCACCAGGCATTCCTTCTCCATCGTAGAATAGGCCACTTTCCTCAGCAGAAGCTTCCGGCTCAGGTACATAACGAGATGTTCCTGTCCCGTTGTGTCCACCTGGCTGAGCACTGCACCGAGGCCAAAGTCACTGGCGTCGGTTTGTACTATAAACTGCCGGGTGAAGTCGGCTGCTTGTAGTACTGGGGAGCTGGACAGGGCGGCCTTGAGGGCCTGGAAGGCCGTCTCGCAGTCGTTTGTCCAATCGACTGCGGAGGGCAACCTCTTCCTGGTGAGGTCCGTCAGGGGCTTTGCCAGGCTACTATAGTGTGGAACAAACCTCCTATAGTACCCAGCGGTGCCCAAGAAGGACATCACCTGCTTCTTGGTCCTGGGGGTGGGCCAGGATGCGATGGCATCCACTTTTCCGGGCTCTGGCTTCAAGGCCCCCCCACCTACCCGGTGCCCCAGGTAGTGGACCTCACTCATGCCCAGCTGGCACTTTTCCGGCTTGATGGTCAAGCCTGCCTGACGGATACGTCCAACCACATGCGTCAGGTGCTGGAGGTGATCCTCCCAGGTGGGACTGAAAACGGCTATGTCATCCAGGTACGCAGCCGCGTACACTTCAAGTCCCTTGAGCAGCATGTTGACCATCCGCTGGAAAGTGGCAGGGGCATTCTTCATACCAAACGGCATGACAGTGGACTCGTACAGTCCGAATGGGGTGATAAAGGCAGAACGTTCCCTTGCCTCACGGGTCAGGGGAATCTGCCAATATCCCCAGTTCAAATCCATGATGGTCAGGTACTTGGCCCCGGCCAACTGATCAAGCAGGTCATCGATGCGAGGCATTGGGTACGTATCGGTGACCATGACAGCGTTGAGCCCCCTATAGTCCACGCAGAACCGGGTGGTCCGATCCTTCTTGGGGACGAGGACTACAGACGAGCCCAGGCACTGTTGGACACCTGGATGACCCCCAGCTTCAGCATCTCGTCGATCTCCTTGCGCATGTGCTGCTGCACTTTGGGGGAGATCTGATATGCTGAATGCCGGATTGGGGGGTGATCCCCGGTGTCCACCTGATGGACGGCTGACTCCGTCCTTCCAGGCACATTGGTGAACAATGCCAGGAAGGGGCGGAGGATTGCAAACAGCTGGCACAGTTGGTCCTCCAGGAGCTGCCCGCAAATCTCCACATCCTCTGTGGATCCACCCGCCCTTACCGGGGTGAGCATATCCAAGAAGGTCTCCGTCTCACCTTCCTCGGGCAGGTTGCACACGGGAAGGGCACATGCCTCTCGCTCATGATGCGCCTTCATCATGTTCACGTGGAAGGCCTTCCGCCTTCCCCGGTTGTGGTCCAGGGGGGACCAGGTAAATGACTTTTTTGATTGCTGGGCAGACTTGGGGGCCTTTCCCCGGGGTGCCGGGAAGTTTGTCCTGTGTGAAAAACCCCGGGAAGGGGCAGAGGGTTCCCAACACCCGGGGACTTTTGGGTCCTCCAGGAGCTGCACAAATCTCCAATCCCCCCAATGGACCACCCGCCCTGACCGGGGGGGGAACCCCCAAACCCAAAAGGGGGGTCTCCACTCACCTTCCACAGGGGAAGGGGAAACACCCTCCGCTCATGTTCGCCTTCATCTTTGTTCACGGGGAAGGCCTTCGCCTTCCCCAGTTTGGCCGGGGGGACCAGGTACGTGACGCGTTGAGTTCTGGTGCAGACATAGGGCCCCCTTCCCAGGCAACCTGAAGCTTGCCCTTTGGGAAAGGGGGCCCCACCACACTTTCTGACCCCCCTTTGTAGGCCCTTTCACAACGTTTTTGGGTGGGCCGGGGCCTGTCGCATTTTTTCCGTGCATTTAGTTTCGTAAAGGGCCCTGGCATTTTGTCACGAAAGTCCATGACAGCCCAAAGGGACCAACACCCCCGGGGGTTGCTAAGTCAGGGGGTATATGTCCCCCATACGGGAGATCAAAGGGGGAAGAACCCCTTGAGGCCTGGGAAATTTTCCCGGGGTAAGCAAAAGTAGGTGGGGGGAAAAGTACCCTCCCGGGCCCCGCCCCTGGGTTTCGACCAACTTTAAGTCTGTTTTCGGGGTTCCATTAAACCGTTCCCCCGGGCCCATTAGTCTGGGGGTTGGTAGGGCTGGCCACCAGATTTGCACCTGTATAGCTTACACAAGGACCCCTTTAAAACGGGCAAAAAGAAGGGGTCCCCCCCGGCAGTGGGGCTTTTCCCCGGGGGAAAAAGCCCACTCGAAAAAAAATCCCAGTAAGGGGGGGCCAAATTTGTGGGCCCCAAAAGGGATACAGGGGAAAAACCGCTTCCCTTTTACCGAGGGGCATATTTACAAACCGTCAGTACAAAAAGCTTTTTCCCGGGAGTGCGGGGAAGGGCAGGGGAAAAAATTAAATCCCCCACCCCCCCTTTCCTAAAAAGGCTCGCATAAAAGGGCAGAAAACCCAGGGGGGCTTTTGGGCCCTTGGCCCCGCCTTCCCCCCCCCCACAGGGTTTGCACAAACGGCAAGTGGGCCCCCCCTTTCATTCCCCATTTTTGGGCCATAGAAATGCGGGCCAGCCTTTTCCTTTGGGCCCTTGGTAAATCCCTAGGGTGTGGGGCCCCTGGGAATTCGTGCCCAACCCGCAAAAAACCCGCCCTAACCGGATAGGGTCCACCAACCGTTGGTCCCGGGGCCACACCCCCGGGGAAATGGGGTGGGACATCACAGGGTTTAAAAAAGCCCCCTTTGGTTTCCCAACCTACCCCCCGCGGTTTTCTAAATTTCCCAAGGGGGGCCTGTGCCCCCTGCCCCCTTGGGGAGCTTTCGGGCTGTGTCAGCCGCTAATCCCTGCCTGAAACCCCGACTAAAAGGGGCCCAGAATGGATGAAAACTGCCACGTCACCCTTTCGGCCCGGGGGACCTATCTCCGGGCCCCCTCCTTTCCCCCGGGGGCCCATTTTACCGGGTCCGATGGGGGGATACAATGGGGCCCCGAGGGGCCCCCTGGCCCCCGGGCCCCTCCCACTGCGCGCTGTAACCCGCGGGGGGGTCCGCCCCCCCCCTTTTTCTATATAAGTCCCCCTTCCCGTTTGGGCCCAACCCTTTGGCCCTTTCTGAAACCGTTTGGGGGGAAGCCCCTTTGCTTGTGGCCTTATTTGGGGGAGCCCTGCCTTCCCTTTGCTTGCCCCCCCAACCACAGCTGTCTGCCCCCTGTCTCCCCCCCCCCCCGGGTTTGGGGAGACCCTGCCCTGGGGCCTTTCCGGGGACCCCGCGTCCCCGCTTTGCTCCCCCCCGCAGGGGAAACTGCCCTCTGTTTGTCCCCTTGTTTGCGCCCAGAGAACAAAAAACCCCCAGCGGGTTTGGCTGGAACACCCTCCTCCCCTTTTTGCAACCCGCCTGCCCTTAATTTCCTCCCCCACAGGATGGAAGGAACACACCAAAACACCCACCCCCCAAAACCCCCCCTCAGTATGCATTTTAAAAATTTTGGGTCCCCCATTAAATTAACAAAGTTGGTTGACACTTACTTTTTGGGTGGGGCAGCCCTTTGGGGGCTTCAGGGCCTCAAAGGGAAACCCACCCGCCCCAAGTCGCCCCTAAAAAAACCACTAGCGGGAATGTTTTGAAGATCCCCCCACCCCCTACTCCATCCCGGAAACCCCGCCCAAAATAAAACCTTGGCTACGGGAAAGCGCGGCACAACGCCTCCAATTCCCGGGGACTGCCCCAATTTTCCCCGGGTATCATTCCTTTGGGGACACCAGCTCGGGCTGCCCCACATTTCATTCGTGCCATGGCCACGGGCCCGGCCCCCTAGGGTTGACTGGGGTATTATCGGGGGGCCTTCCCCCACCCCCACAAAAAAACTTTGGGGGGCCCTTTGGGAAAAAGGGGGAACTGGGGAGGGGGCCCTTTTTGGGGGTTTGGAAACATGGGGCCCTGAAAATCCCCCCGGTTGTTTAATAGGGGGACAAATTTGGGGCTCCCCCTCAGATTTTGGAAAAATGGGCGGGGGCCCCGGGTTTTGGGGGTTGGGAAAACGGGCCTCGGGCGTCTTACCCCCTCTCCAGCTGGGTGCTTCCTGGCCTCCGGTGCCCGATTGTTGGCATTTTCACCCGTGGGGTTTGCTGTGGCGGGGGCCCCCCTTTGGGTTTTCCCGGTCCCCAAAGGTGCTGTTTGGTGGTCCCCGGGGCATTTCCCCCAAAAAAATTTGCCCCTGGGGCGATGGCCCCTTTTCAGCTGGGGGAAAGGTGGTATTTTTAAACCCCGGGCCCCACGGTCGAGGGCTCTCTGGAGGGCCCGCATGGGGTTTCGGCCCGTTTTCTGTAGGCCCCGTGCAAAATCGGGAGTTTTTTCCTGAAACATCGGGAGGGGGTTTGAAATTCCCCGGGTTTAAACGCTTCTTGATTTTTCCTCGTAGATAAGGGGGGCATGCGGGGGGCAGGTCCCCAAAGTTTCTCCAGGGTTTTAAACCTCTTAATGAGGATTTAGAAACCAGCCCCAAACGGGGTCCTCAGGAACGGGGTCCCTGGCGGCAAATTTCTTTTGAATCCCGCAAAAGGTGTCCAGGTTTTCCCCCATTTATCCAGCATGGAAAGTCCTCTCCCCTTAACTTGGGATTTGGGTCTAAAGGGGGCTCTTGACGGGGCCGGGGGGGACGGGGCCTTTTGCGGGCTGAAGCCCTGTAATTGGTGGTACCCCTCACGCGACTTTTCCTGGGCCTTTCTCCCCAACATTCGGCTTTTGCCCCCTCTTTCCCCCAAAAAAACTTTCTGCAGCTGTAGGAGGGGCCCTTTTAAGCGTCGGGGTTTCTCCACCTAAAGCTTACCCAAAGGGCAGCTTGCGGGGAAATAGCGGGTGATTTAGCTGCCCCTGTCCCAAATTGACCCCCCTGTGACTGGGCTCCTTAAGGGCCCGAGCGGGAAATCCTCCTTCCTTCATTTTAAAATTCGGGGTCTGGGCCGAGCCCTCCTGGCTAACTTCCCCCGACTTTTTTTCCCCCGGGGCCTACACTTTGCCTTCCAAACCAGCCATCCTTAAAATTTGGGTTACTTACACAAAAACAAAAACCCTGAAGGGCCCCCAAAACCTTTTATTTGCACCCCCTGATTTTTTTAGTCTGAGCTAATTTTAAACCCTCAGCGGGAAAAAAAATCCACTGGGGAAAGCCCTTTAAAGGTGTCCTTTTGAGTGGGGGGAAACGATCACACACACTATTTTTTTAAAATCCCCCGCTCGGGCCACCAGCGTAAAAAAAGCCCGCCCCACCGGGGGTTTCGACACCTGACTTTGGGTGAAACTTGGAGGGTTTGCCTCCCCCCTGGGGGTTTACCAAGGTCAGCCAAAATTACTGTTCCCCCCCGTTACCCCCTTCAACAGGGGCAGGGGGAAATAACCCGGGGAGGACGAGAAAACCCCAAAATCCCTCATCCCCCCCCCTTTGCCCAGCTAGGAGGGGATCCGTTTACCCACACGGTTAAAGGGATTTCCCCTGCTAGGCCAATGGGGGTCCCAAAGTTTTAGTTTGGTTATAAGCCCGGTTCCGTTACTGATTTATAAAAGGAAAAAACCCATTTGGGGGAAAAGCTTTATATATAAGACCGAGTAAGGGGCTGGGGGGGGGACGTGATAAGACAAAATTAAGGCCAGTTTAAAAGTTTAAAATTTTTAATTACCTTGGGGGGCACACTAGAAAAAATTTTATACAAAATGATGAAAAATATACGGGTAAGAGCCCAGGGGGGCAAATGTAAGTAGGGGTTTTACAGAAAAAGGGCTTTAAAATTTGGGGTTCCTTTCCCTGTATTTGGGTTTGGGTTGGGGGCTGGACTCACATGGGGGCAATGGGCCCGGGCGCTGCGTGGATGCTCTTAATGATTTTAAGGGAAACCCCCCTCCTAATGCCACACGGGGCCCACCGGGGCCTCCTCCCTTAAAATCTGTAAGGGGACCCCCCACGGGGCACCCCTCACCCCCCCAAACATCCCGGGGTGGTCTATAACCCCTCCCACTCGGGCCCAAAGCAAATTTTCTGACAGAAACCCAAAATTTGGGCCAAAACCTGGGCCCGGGTTGGGCACGGGAAGGGAAACCCAGGGGGAAAGAAATCAGAACCAAAGGGACCTACACTACGCCCTGAAGCAAAAACCCTATTTTATGTGCCCCCCTAACCCCCAGTTCTCGTTTTTCTCAGTACCCCGGCCTAAATGCAGGGGGGGGAAGGGGTGGGTTTATTGGGGGGGAGGTCCATAATTTTTAAGTTTATGAAACCGAATAGATCATTATGAAGGGATCCCCTATAAATCTTTTATAAAAAATAGGGGGCTGCTGAGTCGGGGTTTTGGTTTTATTAAAGGTCTTTGTTTTTGGGGGTTTGGGGGTTTTTACTTTGGTCTTCGGGTTGCAAAATTAATTGAAAAAAAGGATCCTTTTGATGGTTCAACCTCTCCTGCGGGGCTAGCTTCCTATGGGAAGGGGGATTTAAAATGGGGCTTAGCTGGGTGGGATTAACGTTTTAAAAAAGAGCTTTTTCCGGGGGGTGGGGGGCCCTCGTGAGATCTGACTAATTTTGAAGTTTGAAAGGGGGTTTACTTCATGAGGAAAATTTTTCACGTGTATAAAAAGTATTTAAAAACCAAATATATGTAGGGATATAAGCATATAAAATGTATATTTTGCATTTTAAAGTTAAATGCATGTATATGTATGTATAAAAAGCATAATTTAAAATCATTTTTTTTTTTTGTACATATTATATATAAAATATGTTTTATGGTATTTTTATATTTTTTGAAAATGTATGTATGTATATATCATGGACTATGTATGGAAAAAATATATATTAATAAAATTTTACTAATTAGAATTTTGTATTATAATGTCAGTTTTTTTATATATAAAGTATTATTATGTAAGTAGTATAATATGTGTATTTATATTTGTTTGTATTTATTTTTGTATATATAGGGAAATTAAATATGTTTTGTATAAAATATATATGTAAAATGTATTATATTTTGTTTTAAAGTATGGAAAATGTATGTATATATAATGTAGTTAAAATTAAATTTGGGTATAATTTATATTTTATTATATATATTTATATGATATTTGGGATGTATATATGTATGTTAATTTTTAAAGTAAAGTAGTATAGTATGTATTTGGGATTTTGTAAGTACATATGTATATTTATTTTTAAAATATATATGTTATATATGTATATAGGGTATTTATATAGTTTGTATATAAAAATGTATGTATATATTTTATATAAGGAAAAAAGAAAGAAAAAGCGGGGGTTTCCCAAATATAAAACCATACAAAAATTTAAGATTCAAGAATAAAAGGGCTTCCCCTTTCCTTTTTGAGGGTTTTGCAAAAAAAAAAAAAACAAGGGACAACACTCTGAGGGGGCTTGTAGGGCTTTTTGTCGCCGTTGCCCTAATCACGGCTGCCGAGATCACAATCCTATGAACGGACTCAAGTGCTAGCCTGCACTCGGTAAGATAAGAGGTTGCTTGCCCCGGACAGGGGAAAGCGTTGATCCGGCGCGTTCCTTGACAAAGGACTTCCTCGTAGGTAAAAAGTTTTCTTTATTATTAAAAGTACAATGGACTTTTACCACTGTTCCAATTAAAACAAAGATAAAAAAGACTGGCTTTACGCGTTTCGCGCGGTACACCCGCGCTTCATCAGAAGCATGTAACAAATGTATTGGCACTCTGTTTAAATAGGTAAAGCTTATCCACCTTTATTCGATTGGTCTACATCATACCAATTTCTAATCTTGTAACATCGAATGCATCATTAAAATGTAAAAATGTAGTTGATTTGTTTAAACCTTCTGTCAATCAAAATCACGTGAACAAACCCCTTTGGATAAGAACCTGAATGGAGCTACTATCATGATGTAACTGATTGTTTACCTCGTATATCAATCACAAGGGCGTAACCTCGTCCTCATTCATAAAAACTTGAATGGAGACACTCTGAATGAAAGGGGAGTAATAGATGTTCTGAGAGGAACGCTTTGTTCAAGGGAATTTCTGTCTGCTTAAATCTGACTTTCTACATGTATTTAATGTTTATACATATTGTGCTATTTAATATGTATGTGTATGTCCCGTGTAAGGATGTTAGAATATGCACATGTCGGCCTTAATGACTGCGCGCGTTCCTACTCCAAAGATACGAAACTGCAGCTCTTTATCTTTGTAGGTGTATAATATAAAACAAATAGAAAAACTGATAAGTAAAACGTCTCAGTAAGGTATAATCTATAGAACGTGATGATCTGTAAAAAGTGATATAACCTAAAACCTTTTACTAATAATCTAAATCTACTTGGTGTAAACCTACAAACTGCACACCCACTAGGTTTAAATGACACAATAGAGACAGTATTATAAAGGATATTTATATGTTAGATATTTTTATCCAGGGTATATGTATGTGTATATATGTGTGTTTATATATGTGTATATATGTGTGTGTGTGTGTGTATATGTATGTATGTATATATACATATACATATATTGGATTGGCTTAATGGGCACTTTTTGCGTACCATACGGTCAAGCTGCTCCCACAACAGCTCAATGGGGTTGAGATCTGGTGACTGCGCTGGCCACTCTATTCTTCTACTTCTCTTTCTGGTTAGAGCCTGTTTGTGCTCTCCTCTGAAGGGAGTAGTAAACACCGTTGTAGGAAAGCTTCAGTTTCTTGGCAATTTCTCACATGGAATAGCCTTCATCTCTCAGAACAAGAATAGACTGTCGAGTTTCACATGAAAGTTCTCTTTTTCTGGCCATTTTGTGAGTTTAATCGAACCAACAAATGTAATGCTCCAGATTCTCAACTAGCTCAAAGGAAGGTCAGTTTTATAGCTTCTCTAATCAGCAAAACTAACTGTGTGTCAGCTGTGCTAACATACTTGCACAAGGGTTTTCAAGGGTGTTCAAAATATCCAATAGCTTTCTTACACAGTTAGCAAACACAAAGTGCCATTAGAACAATGAAGTGATGGTTGTTGGAAATGGGCCTCTATACACCTATGTAGATATTGCATTAACAACCAGATGTTTTCAGCTACAATTGTCATTTACCACATTAACAATGTATAGAGTGTATTTCTGATTCATTTAATGTTGGCTTCATTGAAAAAAAACTGCGCTTTTCTTTCACAAACAAGGAAATTTCTAAGTGACCCCAACCCCTTTTAAAGGGGTTTAGGTGTGTGTGTGTGTGTGTATAATATATATATATATTTTAAATATATTTTATATTTAAAAAATTTAATTGGTGGTGTGTTAAGTATTCGATTATATCAATATGAATAAGTAAAAAAAGCAGTAAATTTTATCCCGGCTAATTATAAAGCCTGAATAGCAATTTTTTCTGACTGATTAGAAAACTATAGAAAAAAAAATGTTCACAAAGGAAATAAGTGTAATCCAAGAAAAAAAGAGCAAACTGTAACCAAATAGAAAAACCAATACAGCTCACAAAGGATAAAATAAAACTACATTTTATTGAAAAATCAAAAGAAGTATATAAACATATTTAAACACAACATAACAATATATAAACACCCAAAAGATGCTGCTGTAACCTTCCAAAAAACCAAAGTCAATTAACATATAGTAACCCCGGGGAACATACAGCCAAAATAAATACCAATCTTGATCATACCAATGGAAAAACAGAAAACACATAATTCACCCGGGGGGGACCAGTGTATGGACGGGAGATATGCCCAAAAATGTTTACTCTCCTTTTTCAAGGGGAATGTGGAAGGGTTTAAAGCTATATATAGGAAAAAGGAAGCCAAAACAAAAAAAAAACCTTTTGATGGGACAAACACCTGCCCCTAGCAAAATGAAGGAATCTACAATAGGAAACCAATACCAAAAATGCAAAACCAATGAGGGGATTGCCCCAAAAAACCCAAAAATGTAAATAAAAATTTTAAAAAAATCCCCTTATTATATATAACATTATCTATTAATAATAAAAAACCCCCGGGTTTCTTTGTTTGAAATATCCAAAAAAAAAGTGTACATTCTCTGTAGAGAGGGAATGCATATCATCCCACCCCAAACCGGAAAGGTCAGGGCATGAAAAAGCAGAAATTGTAAACTATGCACTCAAAACTGGGGAAATGGGGAAAGGGCCAAAAATGCCCTGCTGGGTAGAAGTGAAAC